>JBBMKC010255618.1:0-10114 GCA_037834085.1 Bipalium vagum | reverse complement strand
AATCTGTCAACAATCATCAAATAGCTACTATTACAATATTCAAGCTTCCGACAACCGGACGAGCAAGCGATCATCATAATAATTATTAGACGATTATACTTCCAACTCGAGTATAAAAGAAAACGACTTCAGCGGGAAAAAAGGAGGAAAAAAGGAAAAACAAGGAGAAAAGAGAAAAAGAAGAGTAACAAGAAAACTAGATAAATAGAATGAAAGCTATATCTGAGAAGAGTCAAGACGTACACTCATCATCGTTCAACAAATCAATCCGCAAGTATATTTCAAAAACAAGTTTGACGATATCAAACTAAGCCGTGTGTAAAATCGAGATTCCAGCAAAAGTTTTTTGTTGTTAAAGTAAAATTATTATTTTTTGGTTTAACACTTGTTGTAATACCATAACAAAGTGAAAAATCTATTTTACTGTGCTTATTGATTTTGGTTTTATCTTAATCTTTTTAAACTCGTTAACGTATATTTTGTATCAAAATTGGTCATAATAATCCTGGTCATTTATTTCAAACGTGTTAAATAAATTAAGCTTGATTTAGATTCAAATTTTACCTATTTTAAAACTTCTTATTTTATGATAATTATAAAAATAAAAATAATAAAATAAAAGAAATTACGTTAATTCAAACTGAATTTTAAATGTTACTGGTGATGCTATGTTAGGAATTTTAAAAATGAATAATAAAATAATAAATAAAATAAAACATCCATAATATTATAAAATATTTCAAACAAGTTAAAAATACTTCATAAATGAAATTAGTGTAAATAGAAGAGTAATAAGAAAAATAATTTTAAAAATAATATAATAAAGTATACAAAATGTATGGAGAAAAAATTATCTGCATATTGCCGAAAATGTTTTTAATATAACCAGTTTGTGTTGGTTGGTAAATAAAGTTGTAAAACTTTTTTCATGCAGAATTAACTTCCGGGAGATGCACCATATTTTATTGTTCAAGAGAATTGGTAAAATGGTAAATTCATTGTGAAAAATATTTTTCCTCATTCCGTCCACTATCAGTCAAGCTAACTTCATTAAAATCCTCACTTTCACATGTAGTGAATATCTCCCTGCAGTCGCTTAGAACTGAATATGCAATATATATAATATATAAAAAACGTGAAAAAATAAATTGTAAAAATATTATTTACCTTTATACTTTCTAAAATTTTTAATAGTTACAATAATAAAAAAAAACTTTAATTATTCGAATTTTTAAATACTCAAACCTTAATATTTCCTAAACGAAAATAGATATAACAAATCTTTTGAAACTTAATTATAGAAACGTGATAGTGATCTTTCGAATAAGACATGTTGCATTTTCATGTCTTTCTTTCAATTTTGGTTACAATAATGTAGAGAAATAGAAAGTAATCTAAATCTTGGATCTTGACAAGCTGGATTATAAATGTTTATCGAAAATAAAAAGCTGCTTTACTAACATGTATATTCTCATTAGATAAATAAGTTTTTATTTTATTAAATGATATAATTAGTTCAGATAAATGATAATAAGAACTACCAATATTTATTTTATTAAAAAGACTAAGCTTTGATCTTACTGTTTTCGTCTCAATCATTTTCTATTCTTCGGTATATCTTTCTTCTTTATTAGTGTCGAGGAATTTACATTCTTTAACTGTGTTTCCCATAAAGGAGTTTTTTTGGAGATCAATATTGACTAAAGGCAGACATTTTGCGTAATGATCCATAAAGGCACATATCAGTAAAATTGAGAATAATCCAGAGCCTCTTCTGCCGTGATCCGGAGCTTCCAAGATTGGAAAGAGCTCTTTATAATTGCGGATTTTGAATATCTTTTTCAACAATAATATTGCATATTCATTAGTGTTATCATTAATATTCAGCGATATCGAGTTTAAAATGAAAGCTGAATTGACATAAAGGTCAACGAGCACAGTACAATACCTTGTCTATCAAATATATTGATTTAAATCCAAGAGTATTGATAAAGTAGTGGATAACTTTGTTATTTATTTTAAAATTGCAGTTGTGGCGTTTCTGCTTTGAGCTTGTCAACTTGATCTGAGCTATTTAGAGTATTTTTACCAGATCTTTTTAACTATGCTTCCATATTTTTTGTTTCCTTGGAATACTGTACAAATTTTCGGATATCCTTGATTGTGGTTTTTTTAATCTCAATCTTTTTACCGACTATAATATTGGAGGTGTACATTGTGTATGCGCAAATATTAGGTTGTTTAGAATAAATGTCGGTTTTATAAACCTATTTTATTTAACGTTAGTTTACCATAATTTTGTGTTTTAATATATTTTGTTGAGATCCATAGAAAAAGAGGTCCCAGCACCAATCAACTCAAATTTAAAGCCCGCAAAGGAGCCGGAACCGCTACAGCTAGACCAAGATCTTATGGAGGATGATTCTCCAAAGCTCATTATTGAAAATTAATAAACATTTTGATTTTAAACATGTGCATGAAAATGCCTTGTTAGGCTTACTTTCTTTTATATTTTGACTCTGTCATTTTATATTATATTTTATAAATAAAATAATAATAATAATATAAATCTTGAGTTGGTTAATTAAAACTTAACCCACAAAATTGATAAAATAATTATAATGAGTAATAATGAATAATAATAATAAATTAGAAAATAAAACTTACTAAAAATACATTAATATGAGGGAGGCTATATTTAGTAAGTTCTTTAATATAAGAACTTTTCTAAAATAGTAAAAAACCCCATATTATTCTATTAATGGAAAGTTTTATTTTCCACTAATCAAGAGATCAGGAATGTGAAAATCAGGAATATATAAGCTCTTGGTTTTCTCATTCAATTCGCAATTAACTTCGCACCGACAAGTTATGATGGTAATAATAAAAGGTAATAATTCGGCTATTTGAAACATCGATCTCTTTTGAGAAAAATCAATAATTAAATAATCATTAAAGTATTCAGAGCAAATACTCTGCAATACGTCTTTTTATTATATCTTATTTCTTTTGTTTGTTTTCTTAACAATTCGATTCTGCTTCGCTCTAGGCGACAGAACACGCATTTTTGACATCAGGGCTTCTTTGGTTATCATAAAACCAAGCAGACTTTAATTAATTAATATTGTAACTGTGATAAGAAAGATATGTATTTGTTTTACAAAATATATTTTTGTAAACAAAATACGTGTCATTTTAGTTAATTTAATTAGACTTAGTTCGCATCTTAGAACACCTATTTGTTACACTACCTTTGACGTAGTTGGTGAGCCCAGTTCAAACCTATATTAATAGTGTTGGCATTTTTATATTTTCGAGATTAGATCTCGCAGTAAGCGTAGAACCAAACCCTCACAATTTTATATATCATTTTAAAGCGCGAAATTTAAATTATATTTTGTAAGCATTTCGTAATTATTTAATTTTAAATAACGTTATTATTAATGTTTTAAGGTAACATGGAAAATAATCAATTACGTACAATTTACTTATATGAATTTAGGCTGAGTCACAAAGCAGTAGAAGCAAGTCGGAACATCAACCTAGCGCTTGGCGAAAGAATGACTACCGAACGCAACGTTGGTTCAAAAGACTTAGCGAAGAAGACGAGACACTCGATGATAAAGAGGGTTGTTGTCGAAGGAGTTCAAACAATAATGACGAATTGAAAGCATTGGTGGAGGTGAATCCACGTAGGAGGGCGTTTATGTAAACAGCCAATACCCAGTGCTTATTGATGATAATCAATGGACACAATATGATTTTAGCCTGGAAAGCAGGAGGCAGTTGGACAGGTTCATCAATTGAACTTTCTACTAAAACCATTATTATTAACGGGTTTATGGCGAATTCTGTTTCCATTGATAAATTGTTGGGCAGATAATAGTCAATGTCAACATCTGTGAACCATAATGTATAATCAACAGATGTTATCATTGGAATGCTGTTTGTTCTCGTTCGAACAGTTGGTGTAGTATTTTATTGTCCTGTAATCGAAGTTTTTGAGCTTCCTTTCAGGTCCTTGCTATTCTAATTTTGAATTGTTTCAGGGGAGAAATGTAATGAGTAAATTATTCCTTTGATTCGCTCCAGTATCTGGTGAGGAATTCTATGAGATAATCGATTACAACTGACGCGCCTGCCCACAGTGAGTTAGAACAAACAAGCTTAGACCCTACCTATCCAAAGCTTTCTACTGCCAGATAACAAGTATTTGTGCTTTTCGCAGATCAAATTGAATATGAATTTTATTGCATCAGAATTGTAGTCGTTTCCATTCTCCGCTTTGTAAAGGTTAAGCGAATTTCCTAACCTGTACATGATTAAAGTTGTTCTTGTTATCTTGCGTGTTCGTGTCAATGAACCGAAATACTGAATTGATTTTCAGTATCATTTCATAGGTGGTTATATCGTTACAATTATCCATTTCAGTAATTAGTTTTAGTGTTTTCAACTCATTTAAAGCGTTTTTGCATGGTATTGCTAGACCAGAATTGCTGTTCATCTTAAATAGTAGTCCTGAACCCCACTCATTGATTTTATCTATCAATTGTGACATGACAATTTCACAATTTACCTTTGATGATATTAAGAAAGAGTTGAAAGGGTGTTTATCAAATAAATTTTATCGGACAGTTTCTTTGCTTCGCGAGAATTTTTTGTTAGGAACCAATAGTCAATATAGAAGATTAACTCAAAAAATCTTTGATTCCAAGTAGTTGCTGAAATTCAGCATTTTGTTAAAGATTTCTGCAGAATTTACTTGTCTAATATCGAATAATAAATCTTGTACACTTGATAATATGACATTCTTGATCCCCTCTGCTTTATCAAAACATTTGTTGGCTTTGCTAAAGGCACAAAACCCAATTTTGGTATTAATTACGATCATAATAATAATGATTTCGGTGAATAATAATAATAATAATAAAACTTTTAGAATTTCGAAAAATTACTAAAAGTAATATATCAAAATCTCGTCGTCGAGATGTTGATATATTGAATTAATTAAATTACAAAATAAAGGAATATATCCCGTCGTCGGGGTAATAAATTATACTTTTTACTAACTTTATCTAGACGCGGCTATTCCCAGGAAGCCTCCAGCCAAATAAAATACAATTATTAAGAGTAGATATTGATTCTCAAGGAAGAAGAATTTAACAAAGATTATTACAAGCAGATCTTTATTTTCAAGAAAGAAGGATTCATTTTGCAGAGATTATTCATTGCCGAAGACATTCCAGTGAGATTTTTGTTTTTTATGAAGACTGCAAAAGGATTTCACTGTGGGTCCAGCGAGCTTGGGAATAACTAGGTGACCTGAAAGTTGATGGATTTTTGTTAGATTACGAATGATTTTATTAACCTTTTCTGTTCTGATATCGATGTTTTTGAATATCAGTTTGGTTTGGAATGCCTTGATATTGAGAATCTGTGAGCATAAGTTTGTTGGTAGGAGTTGTGAATGTATAATTCCGATGTCATCAAAAGTAGCATTCTTGATATTATTTTGAGAGGCTATTTTTTTCGAAATAACCAGTTCTCTTTCAATCGACCTCGCTGAATTTCCTTGATCTTAATTGATGTGATCCTGGATATTCTGACTTGTGCGATCTTTCCACAATTTATGTTCTTTTCTTTTCGTTGTGGAAACCTCAGGATTTGCATCATAAATCTTCTTGACATTGTATAATGTGTGTAGCGGGATATTATTGAACTTTGAAAGTTTCTTAACAATTTCGTCCTGCTCACAAAGCCAACATAATGCTTGACCTTACTTAAAATTCTTAGAACATGACTGGTTGATTTGGAAATTATTAATGAAAAATAATTTTAAGTAATGCAGATTTATGATTATTTAAACAACGTATGAATTTTTAATTAAAAACACGTGATATATTAAAGTTCAAATTTCTTGCCAATTTATCGCACACACCCTGTTATTATTCTATTAAATGGATTTCAAAAGTGAAAATAGTTTTTATTTATTTCATTATCATAGGTTAACTCTGTTAGGTATTCATCTCCCTAAACAAATAGTATCATTACTTTGAATTATATTAATAGAAATGATGTACAAATATTACATATTCCTTTATAATTAATGTAATTTCTCCCTGTTCCAGTTGGAATCGGCATAATTAAAAATTCAAAAACCACTTCTTCAATATCTAGGTTTTCTTTGGATTGCAGAATTCTTTCTAATTTTTCAAAAGGATAATTAATTATATTAGTTTCAGTTGTTAAAGGAAATGATGAATATTTCATTAGCATTAAAGGATGTAAGAGAGTTCTTTTAACATAATTATAGTTATTATTTGCTACATCTTCTAAAATGAAATTAAACAAGTGCGAGTATTATTTTCTGTTGTATTAGGTGAAGAAATTTTACATTGAAATTTTAATTCTTGTATTTATCTTTCATAGCACCATCTAAGCCCAATCCAGTAATGGTATTCAATGCAGAATTATATACATTATTTTCGCTCAAATCCATTCCACACTGAAAAGCAAAATTTTCTAGAAAATTTATTTCGCGTTTCTTCTGTGTTAAGACTTTACATTGGTGGCAATCGATTTCGTAGAAATTGACAATTCAAGTGATATAGAATCTTAAAGGATTGCAAAAGTAGTAACGTCTTTTGCATTAGCCGAAGACAACAATATCTTTTTTTAAATGAACAAGATAAAATTGCACTGAGTCCTATTGATGATAAACGTTTAATGAATAAATAATTTTCCTCGAGAATATGAAAGAAAATTTAATAATTGTAAAATTTGGTTTATAAATTAAATGTAATAAAAGACTTACACCAATGTTAATAAAATAAATATTATATTTATTAATAAAAAAAATTACCCCAATTTTCGATTCAGTTTCGCTTAATGAGGCTACACCGATTTCAACTTCTTTTCATAAGATAATGCCGAATAAGTATTTTATTTTAATAAAAAAATTATCATAGAAGTATTAAAATATGTGAAATAAATATTTTATATTTATTTAAATTATATCCAAATTTATTGAATAATGAAATACATCTTTCAAGGTACAGTGCTGCATATATGATATTAACATATATAATATATATTTCCTTGGGAATAATATTAATAATACCAATCATTTATATATTTAATTTAATAATAGTAGAAGTTATTAAAAATTTTATATTTTTTCGATGAGTAATCAGTTTGCCGATAAATAATTATAAGAATATTAATATTACTTTACTCATTTAATAGTTTCATTTAAATATTATTTATATTTTCATTATTATATAATTTCCATAAAACATAAAGTTAGTCGTCCACAAAATTTTAAGTTCGGTTTTGATTGCGGCTACTCGAATCATTGTTAATTTTTTGTTGAATTTATTAACATAATTTTCCCATTCTTTTAAAGGTTCTATTCCATATGAATCAAAATAATAATTTTTATAATATCCATCACAATGATTTCCTTTTAGATTAGTATTTTGATAATTAATCATTACAGGATTTTAAGATTATATCTCTCATCAACAGTTTTTCTAAATATTCAGCTATATCAATCAAATCAAAATTAATCGTTTTATTAATACCATATTTAGAGAAAAAAATAATCTTAAACTATTCATTTTATTAATTATTATTTTCAGTTGCCAAGATTGTCAAGATAATACAATATAAATCGCTGTGTTATTCTAATTTTTATAGACCTATTCTTTAACAATTCCTTGATTCTTTTCTTTCTTTTTTATTCAGAAAAATTTTAAATTATCTTTTGATCTCTTTCCAAAATAAGAATCAAAGTACCCTCCTTCAGTTTTACATCACTGCATTATTTTACTTTGCCTCTTGATTTTTGTACAGCTGTAGCACACCAAATACAACACCATTCGCTGCAGCTAATCCTTCAAATATTGCACTTAAAACTGAAATTAAAGGTAAAAATTTCTTTCTTTTTCATTTATTCCATCTCTAAGTCCACTCTAGATGTAATGAGCTTCTCAAATTCTGCTTTCCTCATGAAAGCCTCCGAATGAATTTTAATAATTAGTTTTTAACTAAATAAATAACTTTGTTTACCATTAAAAGTTATGTATTTCGATTTCCGTAAATCATTAATATTTTGAAATCTTTCTTCACTTATTTTAGTCATTTTTATCCTGTTTAAATACATATGATATGCTAGGCAATTCAGTTACCTTTAATTTGACAAAATCGGTTAAGTAAATCAAAAGTTATAAAGTTTTGAATATCTTGAATACTAGACATTTTTTTAAAATTGTTTGAGATATTTTATTAGTAAAAATAATACGGTGAAACTCCATTTTAAGGATTTTAATTAGTTTTCACCATCGCTCAATATTTATTTCAAATTGAATAATATACGCAGAAAATTAATACATGCAGAATAAAAAATTTTTCCATATTATAAAAGCAGAAAATTTTAGTTTTCTACAAAAACAAATAGATATGAATTATATTCCAAGGGTTTTAATTAAATCCAGTGAAATTAATGAACTAAAATAAAATTCTATTTTTAAAAGAACTATTGTATTCTCGTTATGTTTCTCCTATTAAAGATATTTTTCAAAAAACTTTATTGATCAGTTTAAACTTCAATAACTTTTATTCCAAGAATATTTTTAAATCGGTTTCAGATTGGATAAAACTTAAAAACGTTAAAGACAATTATTATTTATAGTTTAATTTATCAGTTTAAAATAGATACTTTAAAAAAAATTTCGTAATTCATTTTACTAAACAATTCCTGTTACATGAGTGTAACCAAATTTCTTTTTATATTTAAAAAGTCTAACTTTATCAAAATTATTGAATTTTGATTTTACTTTTAAAATATTAATATTGTGGAGAGTCAAGTATACAAAAATGTTTGATTAAAAGCAATTTTGTTTTGTGACAATTATCCTTTGGGAATGTATTATGATTAAAATAAACTTTGTTTATTTTATTTTGGGTTCATTTTATTTTATTATATTATTTTAAGATAATTCCACAAAAAAGAAATAAATTTAAATTAAATAAAAATAATTCTGTTAAAATTGTTGGGCTTATCCAAGCCATACACCCGGAAAATAAAGCCAATAAAACCATGAAAAGGGGTTTAAATGTTAATAATAATATTAATATTTATAATTAAATTTAATTGATTATTAAAAAGCAATTAAAAATTCCCAGATATTTTTATTTTGAAATTACTTAAAAAATAAAACAGCCCTCAAAAAGCAATTTTTATTTTTAAAGAATTCTAAAACAGGTAATTTATAAATATTAATAGTCATCAGGATATATATATTTTAGGGAATTTTAGAGTTTTGACAAATTTTTTAGAATTTTGAGATTATTTCAAGAATAATCTCCAGATGAAGATCAATCTCCGAAAAGTATATAAGCAGAGGAATTTTAGCATAATTTCACACTCAGAAAACGTGCGAAATAAGTTTATAGTTATTGTTTGACTTACGAAAGAAGATTATTGTCCAATTTACAAAAGAAGATCATTATTCGATTTACAAGAGATATTCGACCCAAATGGAGAAGACCATTGAACATCATTTGCATCAAGTATTCTAATGTATATTACAGCGCTGGGACTATGCTTAAAATTCACCATCAGAGAATTATTGGTGAGCAACCGCTAGGGCTCAGACGATAACTCGGGAGTTTTAGCCAAAGACGCGTCGTAAGATCTTTCCTTTTGTTTTGGTTTCTTTAAAGTAACTTTTATAATATTATTTAATTTAATCATTATACTTGATTCATTTGTTTTATTAGACTTTGACATTATTGTTGTTTGGTTATTTAATAATTTTTTGTATTATTTGAAACGTAGTTTGAATCGAGAGTTTGTGATACATTTTAGACATTAAAATTGTGATCCCATATTTTGATTTTTATTCTGTATTTTGTGATTGTGGTATAAATACAAGTTATTGCTTTACTGATTGTTATTACTTGCACCACCTAAGAGTTGGAGTCAGGTTTAACTTTGATAAATTAAATAGTGAACAAAATTGACGAATTATTTGATGATGACTATTATTATTATTATTATTATTATTATTATTATTATTATTATTATTATTATTATTATTATTATTATTAT
>JBBMKC010255607.1:0-10114 GCA_037834085.1 Bipalium vagum | reverse complement strand
ATACGATTGGAATATACACTCGTCGCTAAATACAATAGTTCCCCATTTCTCTACATCCCAATTACTATAAGTCTTTGTCCATTCAATTCTTTTGATACTTTGATTCAATTTTAAATATTGCTTCTGAATTTCAGAATAACTTTTGAAACCGTACTTTTTGAGAATTTTTTTTGAACAGTACTGGCCGAAACACGTTGGATAGCACAATTGTTGTACGTATAAGTTATTTTATCTATTGATAATAAGCGATTTCTTTGACATATTCGTTTTATAGCTCGTACAGCTTGAGGTGACACAATGGATGGTCTGCCAATTCTGATCTTATCTTGCGCGGATCCAGTTTCCACATATTTTTCCCACAGGTCTTGTATGCCACGTTTTTTCACAGTTTTCTCATACTTTCCATGTAATTCACTAGCTATTTCTGACCACGATTTCCCATTATTTCGTAAAATAATTACAACATTTCTATGAAATATAGACAATTTTCTATTCATTTTATTGCTCTAAAAATATGTAATTTCACATAATATTAAACATATATATTAAAAATTTATGATTATATTTCAATTTTTTAAAAAATTTTATCATTAACTAAATATTTAAGCAATTATTTTAAACTAAATAAATACACATTAATATATTGTTAAAATTTATATTTTTTATAGGGGGTGAACAAACTTTTTACAATGATTGTATAATATTGTAAAAATCCAAACATTAAATTTAATGGAAATACCAGTTAACCTGTAAAAAATATGAATATTTTAAAAATTGTAAAAAATATAAAAATTACACAAATTGTGAAATTTTCAAAAAATATAAAAAGTCTTACTCAAATGCTGAGGAAAAATGTTCTTTTAAATTTATAAAAAGATATAATTTTCTTTCATATGAAAATTATACAAATATTCAAATATTTGTCAATCCTTTATATATTTAAATTCTGTTTGAAGAAAAGCTATCTTAAAAAAAATAATAAAATTATCATAATCAACATAGTTTTCAAATAATAAAATATTATATAATAAATTTGTTTTTCCACTACTAGAAAGACCAATAATTAGCATTCTAAATATTTGTGGTAAATTAGAATGATGATTAAATTTTTTAGAATTATCATAACATAAATTTTCCATTTTTTCAAAAACCTTTAAAATTCGTTTTAATTTTATTGTAAAAATAATTTCATAATCATTAAAATTAATTAATTCTTTATTATTATCAATTATTTTAAATTTTATTTCATTTATATTTTTTGTTATCAAACGAAAATAAATTTGAAAATTTGGTCTTTCACGAATTTTAAATTCTCTAGGAACCGTATTAGATGAAAAATCATACATGATGTTACTACGTGTAACAAGAGTAGGTAAATTTCCGGTCTCTAATTTGGCTTTTACCTTATCATAATTTTTTTTTGTACTATTATTTTATTTTTAAAATTTATTTAATATTTTTAGAATTAAATGATCTAGATTATCATGATCACTTTTCTTCTCAGATAAATATTTTCTTAAAGTGACAAATTGATCAAGTGATTATTTAGGTGTATAATTCTGTAAACCCCTAATCTTAACCCGATGGATTACAGTATATGATCTATTTTGGATAGCAGAATATGTGCTAAGCGTCACCAAAATTGGAAGCACTGAAAACATATCTCAGTCGAGAATGGGACTATTTCATCCAAAGAGCTGCGGCCACATGCTGATAGTTTTTAAAAACGTCTGGCAAGCTGTATTCGCGAAAATGGTAGATATTTGTGTTGGGCCACAATTTGAATTCAAATTGAAATTCAAAATGATTCATTTATTGTTATTTTTCTTATTTTCTTCTTATATTTCTTTTGGTTAAAAAATTATAGTTAAAAAAGTGTGTCCGGATATTTTCTGGTTCTCCTGTATATTTTTCTTTTTAGATATAATTCCTATACTTATTTTTTCGAATAATGGCTGATGAAAAATGGTTTGTATTTAGTAATTCCAAGCGTAAAAGGTCTTGACCAAAAAGAGGTATGCCTCTGAAAACCATTCCAAAATCCGTATTGCATCGCAGAAAAATCATGCTCTGCATTTGGTGAAATTGGAAGAGTATGTTATATTATGAATTTCTTCCAGAATCTTTGAATGAATTCCACCAAATGCTCCATTTAATTACATTAATTAAAAGCTGCTTCAGTTGAAAAGCGACTTTTATTGGCTAATCAGCATACTTTTTCATCTGGATAATGTCAGGTCTAATGTGTATTTCATGATCCCATAGAAAATTGCTGAGCTTAGTTTGGAACAAATTAGTCACTCATCATATTCTCCTTAGCTAGCGCCTTTGGATTTCTACTTTTCTCTGCAGAATTCTCTAAGTCGGAAAAATTCTATTTCTATTAGTTTTTTATTAGCAGGCTCTGCTTGTGAGTAACTTTGTTGCTCTAGCTCAAGATGTTTAGGTTTATCAATCGCTTTTATAACAGGTTTATGAAAAAGTGATAGATCCTATTAGATTCCTCTTTCTTCTTTCCATTGATTTAATTGATTAGTTTCAAATTTATTTTTTACTGTGGTTAATTTTTTTTAATTGTTCAATCCGTTGTTTAAGATTATTAAAATTTTCATTCGCATCCATTTTTTTAAAAATAAAAAAAGTATTTTATACTTACTTTAAATGAATTATTAAAATTCTTCCCATGGAAAAATATAGTATTCAAATTCTAAAAATCATAAATATCTTGAAAAGAATCAAAATTAATATTTTTTTAATTCGGGATAAATTTGAAATATAAATTTTTGTTTAACTCAAAGCGAGAGCGCATCTCTCTAAAAGGCTTCGTCTGTATTTTCTTATTATATATTTAACTCATTTTTTAAAAATATTTTTTTAAAGTGAAAATCAAAGATGTTCTAAATGTGAGGCTTTTAATTGATTAATTCTTTTAAAAATCATGATTTCATAAATTTTGCTTGGCCATTCCCAAAGCACCATTGTGCGTCATCTGCATAACATTGGCTTTGTATATAGAAATCCACTTCGAGTTCCTCACGAACTGTCAAATATTCAAGCCCTGCATCGAGTTGATCTTTGCCTCGAATTATCAATAATCCCAGAGAAATTCGGTTTTGAAAAAGGATTATTACAGCAGATGAGATGTTTGTTTTCTTTCGTAATTCCAGTGGAGGAAGGCATTAATTTCAGCATGGTCGGCCAGGTCGGAAAGTTGTCTCTGCAAGTCGCTTCGAAAATAAAGTGATGTCTATTGTTTTGTGGAATTATGAGAGACCTGTATAATAGGAACTTGTTCCATATAAAAAACCTGTCGATGATCATCTTTATACCGACCAATTACATCTAAGTTATGATGCTTTGAGTATTCGCTACTCAGCACTATGGAATCGTAGCAGGATAGTCCTACAGCATGACAATGCTCCAGCTCATACTTTAAGTATTGTGAATCAGAAAATTCAGGAACTGTGAGGAATTGAAATCATCTCTCAACCAGCGTATAGACCTTATCTTGCTCCTTCGTTTATCTCGGACTTTCTCTCTCTCTCATTTTTTACGAGGGAGATGCTTCAGTTCAGAGGAAGAGAATAAAACTGGAAATGCTGAATTTTCGCCTTTAAGACGCCTGACTGGTATAGACATGGGATTTCTCAATTGGCATAAAGATGGCTTCAAGATATCGAAAATGGTGACATGTACTTCGAGATATAACATAATGTGTATTATAAATGTTTTGTAAATAATTTTTTCTCATAAACAAATGAAGGACTTTTGCCTCACCCTGTATATATCACTTCTAGGTTCTAAAAATAACCAAAGACAGGTAGATTTCTTATTTTTGCACATCCCTTTTTTGCCCCGTTTTGCCATCAATAATATCTAAGCGAGCATTTAGTGTACGTGGCTTTTGATTTTTCACTTATTGATTAAAATTACCTTAAAAATCGAACTAATTTACAAAAAAAATTTCTTAAATTTCGAAGGATAAGTTTATTGAAAACATTCCCTGATTACATAATTTTTGTGTTTAACATTATAACAAAAATTACATCATGATTTTATGTATGTATCAACAAACGATTGAGGAAAAAAAACTTTGTTTAAATCGATTATTAAAAAATTTACTGTTTAAGCTACATTTTAAAATAAAATCTTCATAATAAAAACTGCGAAATAAAAATGATTTTGTAATTTTTGTTAAATATTTAATGGATATGAAAATTAACAAATTCTTCAGAATACTTTTCTCCTTGATTCTTTCAGCAACATTATTGGGGGCTCAAAGAGACTGGGATTACTTAATGTTCACCCAGACCTGGCCGAATTCATTTTGTAAATTTAATAAGGTAATGAATAAAAATTATTTTTCATTTACTTTTTGTAATCAGTGCAACTATCCACAAGGAGTGATAAAAGGGTGGTCTATTCATGGATTATGGTAATTAAAATTGCATGTTAATTGATTTGAAATCTTTGACAGGCCAAGTGTCATAGAGGGTAAAGATCCTTTCAATTGTTATCCAAACCTTCCATTTGACGAAAACAAATTAACAGTAATTTATTTTATATCATTTTATATCGTACTGTCCATCTATTCTTCTGAATTTAGAGCATATACAGTGAACTCCTTGTTCAATGGGCAAATCTTCTGAATTTCGAACAGCCAATTTCCTTTTGGAAACATGAATGGAACAAGCATGGAACCTGTTGCATAAGCAACAGATTGTTTCCCAATGAATTGGCCTACTTTCAAAATGGTCTTATGTTGAAAAACACAACATCACTGGAAAGGTATTTAAGCATACATTCTAAAAACCCTTACGAATGAATTTAGGATATTTGTCAATAACAATATCTTACCCAGCCTGAAGACAACATACACTGTATTCCTTTACTATTTCATATTCACTATTTCATTTTCCATATTACAGTCCGATGTTGTTATTGGTGCCATTGAAAATGCTCTGAAGGTGACTCCAAAATTGCAGTGCGTCAAAATAAATGTAAATAATTATATACAGTTGTTCAATTGGTTAATGTTCTTGTTTCAATAGGTTAAATAAATATAAATCCGTAAAATAAATAAATAATAATTTTACTGTATTAATAAATTTTATAATAATTTGATTTAATTAATAATAATTTTAATGAATTATTTATTTTTATAATAATTTTAATGAATTAATTATTTTAAAAATAACTTTAATGAATTAATTATTTTAATAATAATTTTTATTGAATTAATAATCTAAATAATGATTTTATTTAATTAATAATTTAAAAAATGATTTTATTTAATGAATTATCTAAATAATGATTTTATTTAATTAATAATTTAAATAATGATTTTATTAAATTAATAATTTAAATAATGATTTTATTTAATGAATTATCTAAATAATGATTTTATTTAATTAATAATTTAAATAATGATTTTATTTAATTAATAATTTAAATAATGATTTTATTTAATGAATTATCTAAATAATGATTTTATTTAAATAATAATTTAAATAATGATTTTATTGAATTTATAATTTAATTAAAAAATAATAAAATATTTTTATTTTCTTATTGAACATATTAAAAATTTTAAATTAATTAAGCAATCAAAAATAAGAATTCTTATACTTTCACTGTTTTAATTTTATATAAGTCATTGAAGAACCCATAGTATTTTTTAATAAATCCAATAATTAAATGAAAGTAGACCCTGCCACTTTTGATGTTACGTTTCAGGGTCAACTTGATATTTTTTGATTCAAACAATTTCACACCTTAATTATGTACAGAAGTTCATACATTATTATTCAAGGTACACAGGAAGTTATACATCAAATAGATGCAGCATAATGATATCAAGGAATCCACGTGTTCGGATTTTAATAGTTTTATCAGGAAATTCTTAATTATTTTCCCTTTTCCTATTGCATTTTCATATATTTTCTATCCAGGAATTATGCTTTATAAAATGTACGTTTATTTTTCGTTATAGGGTCAGTGGTACTTGAACTCTATTGAGATTTGTTTTGATAATGATCTGAATTTTATCAATTGCCCAAATCATCATAAAGAATCACTGAAGACACTGATCCATGACATATCTCTCAGGATCCGGGAATATGCAGTGTCAGGACTGAGCAAAAGTCTCTCGCCTGTCAATACCCCGTGTGGGGATAATGATTTCTTTTTACCCTAAAACCGTTGAACAGTCGCATTATTGACCTGAGATGACAAAATGATTTCATGAATTGAATAAAGCGAACTTTGTTCATTGCATTCTTTAGATTTATTATTATTTTTACATTTGTTTCGTCATCAGATTCATAAGTATTTTTGCTTATTAAATTTTATTTTAAGGATAATATTATCCTTGTGACATTGATTATTCATTGATGAGGGATGTGACTATATTTTTATTTTATACTATTATTAAGGATAACATTATTTATTATTAATAATTATTAGAATAATTATCATAGGTATATTATTAAAGGGTAAAAATTTTTTTTGCCATTTAAAACGATAAAAATAAGATATATTGTTAAAGATAACAGAATTTGTTCTTATCGATTATTTTTGAAAAATGCATAAATAATATATATTCTAATAGTTTATTTAAACAAATGAATAATTTTCTTTATTACAGCTATTTAAAGAAACGTTCAATTTCAATGCATACACCAAATATTTAAGCATTAATTTGAATTAATTGCCATAGATACAATAATATAATGAAAGAATCTAATTTTACAAAGTCAATAAATTAATATAAGGTGTCTTTAAAATTTAATAAAACAATCTTTTAAATATTGGACATTATAAAAATTTAAAAATTCTAAAATATGTTTAAATAGTCACAACGTTTAATATATTGGGTTACCAAAAAGTCACGCAGAAAATAATTTATATTTTTTATTAATATTATTAAACTGGTTTAATATGAAAATATTTTCGAAAATCAGCTGAAATACTCAAAAATTCCTATCATTTTCATTGGCAATATTCGTGTTATTAAGTTCTTTACTATTATTATTTTATTTTAATTTTAATAAAATTGATTTTAATTTAATAATAATAATAATTAATAGCTGAAATTCGATTGGTGCACTATAATGCATATATATATAAAATATTAAAATATAATATAAAAATACAAAACATAAATCAATCATCTCGTTCTAAATTTCAAAGTTCGTTATTTTATCTATTTTTAATTTTTACTTAAATTCACCATCGAAAAAAAGATTGAAGATTTTACTTTCGGAAATGAAACGAAACATATACGAATAAATAAGACAAATTTAGACGAGTTTATACAAAGTTTAAAAATAAATATATTTATATAAATAAAGGAAACAGTATTTCTGATACAATATCGATTGTCGAATAAATGTTCTAAATATAATGGAAATTATTTTAATTATATTTTATTGATCAGGATTAAATTGAAAATCGTCTTTCTGGTATCGTTTTATTGTAAAAAATGAGTATCATGTTTTAATTAAAAGAGAAATTGTTTTTAATATTTTAAATATTTATTTTAATTTTATATTTTTAAAATTATTTATATTAAGACTTAAACGGTCTTAATATTTTATAATTTATTTTTCTATGAAATATTTGGTATTGAAGGATATAATTATTTTTATTAAACAATTCACAACGTCCACACTACCATTATCATACAGAATATTTTTTTAACCCTAGTGCTACCACTGAGGTCCATATGGACCCCATGAATACTTTGAGATGAAATATCTTATGGATACTTCATTCGATTGCGCAATAATTTTTGGACATTTACTAATATGACAAAATTTATGAAATGCATTCATATAATACAAAAATATCAAACCATAATGGTAGGGCATTGTATTGTAACACTCACAGCTAATGGGGTCCAATTTGACCCCCATTTCAATTTGTTTTACTTATAAGCAATTTACAAAGGAACTACCGTATTTATAACTTTTATTTGTCAATAAATAATAGAATTTGCGAATTTTAATTATTAATAAATATAATTAATTAATTCTTTTGGTTAACAGCTTGGTACGTAACCCTTTTTGCAATTCAACAGTAAATTCCATCATTTCTGATCTGATAGATCACTATCCATAGAAACATTTTTATAAACTCGATAGCACATTTTGTTGAATTAAAATATTAACAATAATTAAATAAAAATGAAACAGAATAATTCGGAGTAATCACAGTGTGAAAAAAGTTACTTTCTCTTTATTAATTTCATTTTATTAAATTTTCCTGAAGTTGAAAAATATTACTAATATGTCGAAGAAATATGTCTGGAGAGATATAATAAATGATAATAAATAATTAAATTAAAAAGATATTAAAGCATAAATATGAAAGTATAAAGTTAACCCATCAGATTTTTATTTTAATTGATACTTGGCCAATCTTAATTAATTTTAATCAGTGCTTATTCGATATTAATTATCAATTAATGTAATCATTGTATATTTTGAGACCTATATGCCTACTTCAAACTCAACAAGTGTCAAATATCTCATGAGATAAGGACAATTTTTGGATTATTTTGATTCCTTTAAGATAACCATGTTTGATTTTTTGAGCACATTCAAAACAAACTGTACTAAATGACAATACATTATTAATACTTGCTTCCATATTAATATATGATCTGGAAAATTATTCAAGATTCTCCTTTTATTATTAGGAGAAAATTTATTTATTTAAGTTATTTTATTAAACTAAATATTAAAATTGCTCTGACCTTCAAAGAATTTCTTGCTGCTTTTGAAACGAACCTTAATACATGATCCCTTTATAAATAATATTTTGAATGAGAAAGACTTTGACTTTAAAGGTTCTGTGATTCTGGTGATTTTCTCATTAAAGAAACATATTGATGAAGATCGTGAAGATCATCTTATTTGTAGATTTATTTTAATTTTATTTATAAATATTTTTAAGGATCCTAAGTAAAGAGAAAATGAAAGATATAGACCACACCCAACCATACAGGTTGTGCGAGATCTCTGCCCTTCATTTTTGCTATGTTTATATACCAATATCTTTATATATATCTTTACTTTTATATGTACGTACCACAATTTTATATTCATCAATCAATTTTTTTTCTTAGAAAATAGTTGAAACTTGCTATCTCCGCAACTGGTAGACTCCGACAAAATGGGCGACCCGACAAAACCGGTCTGCCCGGGTCAGTTCATGGTCAAAATCTTCTCGCGGTGAACTTGTTAACCTGAATAGGGACCAATTTGGTTGTGGTTAGGGTTGGGGGATGTGCTGGTTGATAGCCGCATAAATGCCGACCCAGGGCTAGGGTGGTTGCAGGGGGCATTGACCCTGTGATCACCTGAAACACGTACTCGGTTTCGGCTGGGTACACAACTTTGCGCATTTTATGAACAGTACAATACTATTTATATATATCTTGTATTCATGAGAGTTCAAGGCGAAGACGAGTCTGAAGCGTCGTGTGGAGTTGATGGACTGTCTGCGAGACTGGTCAAGATCATACCAGACAGAGTTCTTCTGAAAATGCTGAACCTGTATCTGATGGGGGCTACCTTCCGAAGATTCTCAAGGACACTAGAACGGTGCTCATTCCGAAAGTTGAAACCCCTACACACGGAAGTGACTTCCGACCAATATCGATCTGCTCCGTCATTGCACGACTGCTCAATAAGATCCTTGCCAGGCGAATCTCTTCGGGGGTTCAACTGGGGAACGAGCAGAAGTGGTTCTTACCTCTGGACAGTTGCCTTGAGAATATCTCAAAACTGAAAGGTATCATGGAGGGGGCAAAGACGGACTCTGGGAGAGTCTATATGGCGTTTCTGGATATGAAGAACGCGTTCGGTTCCGTAAATCATGGGTTGCTCATCTGGGCTGCAAGGGAAAGAAGAATCCTGGAAAGGGTGATTAAGTATGTCACTACAGTAGTGAGATAAGGTAGTGATCAACCGAGGAGTGAAATAGGGAGACCAATTGTCACCAGTCATGTTTAACAACGTCATGGAATCTGCAATTATACAGGGTGCGCCAAAAGTCCCTTCCTACCCATTTAATTAAAATAGAAGTCAAAACGTAATACATAAATAAA
>JBBMKC010255596.1:0-10115 GCA_037834085.1 Bipalium vagum | reverse complement strand
TATATATAAATTCAGTAATATTTCACATTTGTTTTAAAGTGAAAGATAATAACAGTATTTTAAACTGGTATCAAAGATATTGAAAATTCTTTTCATAAAACATAAATATTCAAGTCAAAACTTCTGATATTCTAAATAACACTTTGGAAAGAGGTGTAATAAACCCGGTGAAGTGATTTTCTGAAGATCAATGTTTTATATATCCAATTTTTATTTAAATTTTAAACAGAAATTTAAATTATAAAAAAATCATTGGCTAAAATCTTTCAAAATGTATTGGAAGGATTATGTATTTTTAATATTAAATCAAAAGAACAATGTTTTTTTTCTAAAATCAATGACAATTTTTATAATAATTTATAACAACTGATAATGAAAAAAAATAATTTATTATAAAATAATTTTCGTACGTTATAAATACTTATTATATATTTATATAATTTTAGTAATATTATTATTATAAACAAGATAAAAATCAAAAGCAGACCCATTTGTCTGACAATAAAAGGAAAATAGAGAAACCTTTATCCATCAAATACTATTTATTATAATCAATACGTTCCTCCTTTACTTAAAAACTGTGTAGATAATAATTTTGATTTCTTAAATACTAAATTAACAGAAAATGTTCTATAAAAGATATTCTAAACTCAAAAATTGAAGATCGTCTTTTCAAGGATTTCAGAAATATGAAAATACTCTAGGACAATAAAGATAGCTGAAAATTATTTTATTGGTGCAAAATGATATTTAATATGTATAAAGATTAAAAAAAAATGATTACAACTAGTTAATATAAAAAAATAAAATTTTGCTCTTAAGCCGGATAAGATATTGTCGATATCATGTTGAAGTAAAAAGTATTAATCAGTAAAACAGGGATTTTCAAAAAACTTTCTCACAATGAGATCAGATTTTCAATATTTATTTTCTTCGAGACTTAAAAATGGTTCCTCATTTCACCAGAGAATCATTGATTAAAATTTCACATACATTTGAATTAATAATGAAAACTTAAGAATACCACACAATAAAAATACTTCAGAGTTTAAATTTTTTGTAAGAATTTAATTTAAAAAACGGTAATATCTAAGTTCAAATTGAAAAAAATAACATCATTTTTAAAATAATAAATCATTTTTCTATTGAAAATTCTAAAAACAGGCAATTGGTTACATGGGCGAAAAATATAAAAGTGAAACATTTTGGCATGACTAAAATATTATGAAATTCTGTATATTGTACATTGTTATCAAAACAGTAGAGAAAGCTTATGCAAAAGCTTTTCATTCAATATTAAGCATATTTTGATTGAACAAGCGTATGGTTTATAAACAGATTTTACATTGTTTTGAAGAAATAAAATATATTATTTCTTGTGAAATACAATAAGAATTTTAGACGATTTATTCTTTTGTCCTTCTCAGTTTTAAATGTGCCACATTGATATAACTACTATTCTACATTGTTGGTTACGGACAATAATTAAAATCTCAGTGGAAAACCAAATAATAAAAATAAATATATTTTCAAACTTATTATAGAACCCTGAATATTTCTTTTACTTTATAAATAGATGATGACAAAGAAATTTGAATTATTATAAATAAAATCGAAAATTCATGTACCAAAATTACTAAAAATATTATTAAAAATTATTTCTGATATAAATTTTATGTGGTTTTGGTTTAACTTTTAATTTATTTAATTAATTAACTATTGAGTTGTTCGGAAAGTCACTTCGCTTTTTTATACCCATCTTTCAATCTTAATTTAAACCACTTAGGTCATTTTTAAGGTTGGGATATTCAAATTGCTTGGTAGATGGCAGAAGATCTTGGAACAAAAAGGATAATACATCATTGATAAAAATATTTATTACTAATAAAACTGTTGGTCTTACGTTTTACTAAAAAACATGCGAAGTGACTTTCCGAACAACACCAAATAATTTAATAAAAAATATTAAGAGCAAAAGTAAACAAAATTATTATGGATACGAAAAATTAAAAATTCAATTCATGAAATATTTATTTTAATTATTGATTTTACAAAGTGTTTTATCTCTCCGACCTAACGTACTCTCCAGATATAGCTCCTACAATTTTTCATTTATTCAGGTCAATGACACATTCTCTAGAAGATATTGAATTCAATCCGTATGAGGATTTTGAAGAATGGGTGTCCAATTCGATTCATTCTAAAGAAAAATTATTTTATTGCAACGGAATATTCATTTTTGCCACCGGAAACCCAATTTTAACGATGGAAAATACTTTGATATATTTTAATGTATCTATTTGATATAAAATAAATATTAAAACAAATTTAAATTCTAAAATTAATGCACCCTCCTAGTATAATAATTACCTTTTCAAAGAAAAGTAGAAAGATGAGAAAATATACATTTTTCATCCATATTTGGTAATTTTTGTAATACATATTGAACATGGGATGAAATAATATTTAATAGGAAAATTAAGATTATAATTCACTTTAGAAAACAATTTTATAAAAACTAGTACAAAATTTTATAAAAAATTTTTTCCCACACTTATAAATATGAAAATATATCCTAGATTTTCAAACTAAAAATTGATACGTTTAGAGCACATACGTATATAATATTGTTGAACTTTCAAAAAATGTCTGTTAAATAATTGTTACTTTTAACCGCTCTATATTTAACTCTTAATAAGTAAACTTCAGCGTTTCAACTATAATTTAAAAATATATTCTGCTAAATACAATGTTTCTCGATTTATTAAGTTAGTATTGAATTTGAATAGGTGGTTTTTCATTTGATAAAATCAATTTTGTTCTGAATCGTTCCAGACATTAAATTTTGAAATAAATCAAATTTTACAAAAACAACACGGGATTTATCAAATGAAATAATGACTTTATTTATTATAACAATAACTTTATCAAATGAGAAAGGAATCAATCAAATGCAACATTGATGTAACCATTAACAAAAGATTGGCAATTTCTTTAATAACCACAACCCTTGTATAAATTGAGAACACTATTATAAACTAATAGTATAAGATTTTAGTTGAAATTTCAATATGGGTGGAAATTTAAGGTTTAGAAATTTTAATAAAATAATTTAACAAGAATTGTATAAATTGGAGTTAGATCATAATTTTTACAAAACAGCGTGAATTCCGTAAAGTTTTCCAATAGTAATGAATGTGCAATATGTATTAAAATAGCAGATACAAAATAAAAGACAAAATAGTTCTTCCAACTCTACCCAATCAAGATTAAAATAATTTGAAGTGAAAGAGCTTTAGCACAAACTTTTTAGCACAAGTTAACCAATCTATAAAATTGAATTTAAGAATAATTATCATATTTTCCCTTTTGTGGATACGTCGAAAGTGAAAATAAAAATAAATAAGTTATTGAAAATTTTGCGTTTTTCTAGAAGATAATTAAATTACAAAATATAGTATTTTTAAGAAATCAGCATTTCTTTAGAAAAATGTTTTCCTACTTTTTATTATTCTGAGGAGGATGAGAAAAAATAATAATATTAAGACAATATAAGAGAATATTTTATGAAACGTAATTACTTGAAAAACATTTTAATTTACTGATCAGAATATGTGTTGTCAGGTATTTAAAATTCACAGAAAACATGAATTAAAATTATTTCACCATAGAAAGTGGATCATTAATTAATTTTAATTAAGGAAAAATTGAATTACCATTAAAAAATAATTAGTTTAAAAAATAATAATTTTCCTAAACTTAAAAAAGCGTTTAACTTCAATTGAAAAATTACATTTTAAGAAAATCTCTTTCAAAATATTTTTAACAATAACAGAAAATAAAACTATCTTTCCCATTAAAGACAATAAAACTTGATGTTCATTTTAGTAATGACGATTTCTATTAATTAAAACAAAAAATGTTTATAAATGTATTTCGAAAATAAAGATTAAAAATCCACATAAAACATTTTCTAAAAATAGAAAATTTTAATAAATTTAAAATACCTAATACTAGTATCATCGGAGCACGTAATTCCCTTTAATGTATGTAGTAATCTACTTAATTTTATTAATTTTCTTTTTGAATATTGATTTTTTCTAAATTTCGAAATTTACGTAAATATTTGTTTGTTTTTTCCATTTTCTCATTATCGAATGTTAATTAGTATTCTTTTATTTCTTTTAATTTACCAACGCATGAAAATTTAATAACATTAATCTAGTAACAAAAATTTTGTAAATTTTTACATTTTAATATTATTTGGTATTTTCAGATTTTGTGATATCCTAGTAATATTTTTTTAAATAATATTTATATTTATAATAGAAAAATGTTGAATTAAAAGAATAATATATTTTACCATAGAAAAAAATCTAATTGTAATTACTGCTTTCTACCAATAAAATATTATATATTATAATTTTTTTCATTTTAATTATTAGATAAATTTTCACTTTACATGAGATAAATAAAAAAATGATTTATTAATCGATGAAAATTTTTATTTTACATTACAATTAATATCTTTCAATTGTTACAGTGCTAACAGCTTTCACCAGAACTATATTTGTGAAAACGGTACCTAAAATCTTTTAATTAATATACTTAATTTCATCAAGACTCCCTTTGGCGATAATTGCAAATACATTATTAGCGTCCTCAAAAAGAATAATCTTAATAAATCTTAGTTATAAAAATAATTGATATTAGTATTATTAATGTAGGTTATCCGATAAAAATGACCGTTTTATATAATGGAATATATTAAGGAAAACTTGATCTATTATTATTAAATATAAAATATTGATTATTGTTTTATAATCTGCAAAATTTTCTGAATAAACTAACAAGTTTAATTTTAATTACATATTTTGTTGTATTATTGAAACATAAAGCACGAATGCTGACTGGAATAGAGAATTTTGATCATTTCATTCACTATTGGAAAGGAAATGTGCACATCATATCCACTAAACTGAACCTGGAAAAATGAGTGAGATTAAACAGAGCACAGCAAGACGGTGGTTTGCTTAGTTAAATTCTGGTGATCCCAGCCTCAAAAGAGCAAAATTAATATACTCCCCTTGGCGATAATTGCAAATAAATATTCGCTTCCTCAAAAAAATAATCTTAGTATAGTAGTATATATACTCATTCAATCATCTGAACCAGAGTTAAACTACAAGAGGACAATTCTAAGCCGCGTACCTCATGGAAATCAATGGAAAATCTAAAGAGTATTGATGGAACTGAACTATTACCGCATCTGCCTTACTCGCAGACTTTGTAGCTTCTGCTTTTCATCTACTTCGTTTCATAACTCATTTTCTTCGAGGATGTTGATTTGAAAATAAATAATCTTAAGAATAAGCTCCAATTGTTCTTCGACTCCAACCCTTCGGACTGGTACAAATGTTTGATCAAAACTTTGTCAAACGTTGCGCTTTTGTTAGTAAAAATGTTGAATATTATTTAACTTCATAGACTTTGTTTTGTGCAAAAAAGTTTTTAAAAGGAATTTCTTATTCAAAAAGCTTTTTCTTATGGGACATTCTAATATTACATCGAAATATATCTTAATCCTAGACTAAGACTTTTCTAATTATATAAAAATGATTTCATTTTGAAAGATATATTTGAAATTGTTGTCTTCAAAGATTATATTGTAATATATTCGGCATTTCTGAGTTTTATTTTCCCGTGATTTATGATTTTTTTTACTTTAATTTTTATATTTTCAATAAATTTATCCACAAATCACTTACTTTAATTTTTAAAAAATTTAAAGTTGTCTCATGCACAACATCAAAAACAAACAGAATAAATAATTAAATGTAAAAACAACCTTTTGCTAATACTCCTCTGGTGTGAAGAATTATTTTCACAATATATTTTTATT
This sequence comes from Bipalium vagum, assembly GCA_037834085.1. Taxonomy (NCBI): domain Eukaryota; kingdom Metazoa; phylum Platyhelminthes; order Tricladida; family Geoplanidae; genus Bipalium; species Bipalium vagum. Next base: position 4,213 of record JBBMKC010255596.1, on the reverse strand, counting down.
TATATTTATGATATTTAGAATTTCTAAATTTGGTACATGATTTGAAGTTAAGACTTTAATTTTATATCTTTTTACTTCATTTTACTTTATATATCATTGTATAATATAGAGTTTTGCTATATTCAGTTTTTTACTGATTTCTGACTTCAGCCTACCTCTTGCTAATTTCTTAGAACATATTAACTTACTAAATCTATTATCTGAAAAAGACTTTACAATTCGTATTGTATTATTAGCCTGACAAAAATTCAGGTTACCTTAAGTAATCTATCTCGATACTAACACCCACATAAGCTTTCTAAGATTAGACTTGTAATAAAATTATAAATAATATTTTAGGTTTAAATTTATTATTTAAAAATTAGAAATCTTTTATAACTACGCTCGAACACCATCTTATTTAAAAATGAGAATAATATTATTAATAATATAATCAATTGATGGATTTGTAAGTGATTCTTGTGAAAATAAAATAAAATAGTATTTGTTCTTATCAATATTAAAATGAAAAAATTAGAATAAAAAATCGATTCAAATTTTTATTAAAAAGGTTAACAGAAAATTTTACTGATTTTCAAAAAATGTATTATTTTTAGTTCTTTTGTGATTTTCAATATAAAAATTTAATATTAATTAGTGGTTGACGAAATAAGATAACTAATGGATATAATGATTATGGAATTATTTATAGTTTAGGACCAATATAATACATAACAATAATAATATTAAATGTATATATTCAGTTAACTTCAATGACCATGAAAGGAGTTATTCAAATTAGTGACAGATACAGAAAAATAAATCATTTTCAGTGGACTTGTCTTAGGAACATTTGAAAGATAATACAGTAATTTAGACCATGGAAATACCCATAAATTTTATAATAAAATGATAGAATTGTTTTCGCAATTAGCTTGACTAATGTAATAAAGCAGAATTTATTGTTGAAGGGATAGTGATGCGGATGATTAAAATTGATTGCCTCAAGGAACTTCGAAAAGTAATTAATCTCATGGCGTCGGATAAAGATATAAATTGAATAAAATAAATATTAACAAACTTGGTCTGGAAACTGAGGTGAAGATTAATACCACGAAGAGATCTACTTTTCCTAACCCATAATGTTGAAGCATAATATTAACAAAGAAACGTAAAAAATATGAATAAAACTGGTAAAATCAAAACTCAATATCATTAATGTTCACAAGAAATGTATTTTTTCTAAAATTGATTTTAGCATGTAATATGTAATTAATTCATACACTAACGATTTTTCAAAAGGAAAATTATTGTACATTATTTTCTTTCATGAGCATTATAATATTTTCATACTGATAAATCATAACATATAGATAGTTCATTCAATCATCTCCCCGATGCCATAATAAATAAAACCCAATAGAAAATGGTAAATATTTTCAAGCATTGAAATTGTATTTATTTTATTTTTCATTCTTTGAAATTCAAGTGGATTTTCAATAAATACTTAACTACACTTTACATTTTCTGAAAGATTTAACGCTATCCATGCAGATGATATTAAGCTCTAATACGTATAACATTGATTTTGTTCTTTACATTTACCTTATTTATACGTAATTACCATATTTTTAAAATTGTCCAAAACGAAGAAAATTTCATTATATTATTATTATTTATAAAATATAAATAAATAAGGTAACAAACAAAATTTAATTACTTAGTTGTAATTTTATTCAAACATAATTAAAAACTAACCAAACAGTTACAACATTTGAAAAGAAAGGAATAGGAAAACAATGAAAATGAGCAGTTATATTGGTAAAATGTTTGTTTGATGATCCTGTGTTATTAGATATATTATTGCAAACCTTTTTCATATTTAAAAATTGGGGGAAAATCAAAAAGAAAATAAATATTCAAAATATATAAATAATAGGTATCTCAGAATAAATTGATTTTTAATGTTCTTTTTAAAAAGATTTATCTAACTCTATAACACATGGAAAATTGACACATTTTATTAATATTTTTTGAACTTAACTCAAAATTAAGATATAGAACTAAATAATTCCTACAATACAAATCTTATACTATTTTATTTAGAAAATAATATAATACGGAACTGGTTAATGGAAATTTAAAAATCGAATTTAACGAAGTCATTACATTAAAAGCAGAGAAAATATACCATAATCATTAATTTATGTTATTAGCCTTATATTTCATAAAGATCGATTTTTATGCAGTCTCAATGTATCGATCTATTATAATTGACACATTTTCAAGTTATATTATTATATAACAAGCTTAGCTTACCAATGACAAACAAAAACATTACAACTTTTTGCTGCTCATCGATAAATAAAAGATTATTCTATTATTTTTATTCGTTCGCCGTGTTTGATAGTATATTTTTATACCAACTGTTTTATTTTCTAAAAAGCATTGTTACTCTTATTTTTATATTTTATAAAAATGTTCCACAAATCAATAAAATGAGATAAATATTTACATGAAAATTTGAAAAATTAATTTTCATTACAAAAATAATTTTAATTAAAAATAATTTTAATGTCAATTTTTAATTTATGATCTGACATTATTCTTGTACAACATAAATCAAATATTCATATTCTATTAAATAATATATGATAACCAAATCAAGTAAAATCTTACGTATCTCCGGTTATGATAGTAATAAATATTTGAAGGTGATAGTATTAGATAATTAATATAATTTTTCAAAATATTAATAATAATAATTAATATTAACGATTATAATTCTGATCAAGATAATATAATAAAAATTATATTAATAAGAAATACAACGGTTTTTGATGGAAAATTCTAATATAATAGTGAAATAGTTTTTCAATTATGCAATAATAATATCAGAAATAATAATATTATTACAATAAAATAATAATAATGTAAATGTTGCTATTAACAATAATAATTTTGATTATGATATACTTTTTTTATTTAAATTATTATTACTACTATATCAATAATAATTATATATTAATATTATTATTAATAATTCTAGTAATACTAACATAATAATAATAATTAATAATTACAAACAGTTTTTCAGTAAAAGGCCATGCAATACTTTTGAGAAGTCCCCGAGGGAAATATTAAAAAAGTAATTATTTATTAACTAATGAATTTAAACAAATATTTTCTACTCTGCCAGACACATCATGACAAAATTGCTTGTAAATTATAATGGATTCATCGCAAATCAATCTGCCGTCATACTACTATCGCTAATCTTGTTCTAATCTTATTAGGACATTTTAAATCTAGTGATGTTTTATTTGACGGCGTAAGAGACAGTTTTATAATATAAATATTATCCAAACTTTGCAAAGGGAATCAAATAGAAAATAAATGACTACTTTTTAAAGAAAATTCTCCTTTCCAATGATCAATACCACTATTTACTTTATAAATATAAAAACAATTTTACGTTTTGTATTCATCATATATGTATTGATTATTCTTTAATGTAACAGAAATGGATTACAAACTTATGTATATAAGAATGCTTTTAAAATATTATTTTCGAATCAGTAAAATAAAAATAAATAATTTGTTTAAAATCCGTTTTAAAAATATTATTTCAAAATCATTTTTTCCGAGAAAATACTTTGTATTTCATAATAAAGTTACTATAAAGTTCCTTGAATTAAATGACAAACAAATAATTTGTTTTACTCATTATTAAGACAGTACCTTTTATGGTCAATAAATTAATTTTATTGTTACAAAGAAGTTAAATTTTCCATAAAATATTATATTTCTCACATAAATATAATTATAGAAAATTTGCCCAAAAATAAAATATTTAATTATATCACTTTATTATTTTATAAATATATCGATATTAAAAATGTCTTTAATTAATAAATTACATATATTAAAAATTTAACTTTGTATAAAAAAAATTTAAAAATTCGATTGTTTTTTATTAAAAAATTGTTACAATAAATATATTTGTAAAATGATTTCAAGTAATAAAAATATAAATTTTAAAATAATTTAAAAAAACAAAAAATAATGAATCTAATACAGTGCAACCCGTTTAATATCACGGCGTCCGTTACAGAAAAAGTCATGATATTAACCGGGTTGTGATATTAACCATCAATTCGCTTTATATCATGATTCATGATAATAACCGAAAAAATGATTTTTTTAAATATCGGAAAAAATACAAAAAATAAAT
>JBBMKC010255586.1:0-10116 GCA_037834085.1 Bipalium vagum | reverse complement strand
ATACATCATAAGAAAAGAATTTCTTACAGAGTCAGAAGTTTAACAACGAATTATTGTAATGTGTTTTGGTATTCATAGAAAAAATTTCAGTTCAAAGTACAGTGATAAAGAATAATATTTGTGGGGTTGTTCAACAACAATTAATGCTTGAAAATTTTGCCAGGAAAAGCCTCAACCACTTGGCACATTGAGGCTCTTGATTATTTCATAGGCTGTGAATTATGAATATAAATCACAACTATATATTTTAGGACACCAAGAGCACCGTAATCAATATATTTTGACATATCTATAAAGAATTATCTGTTTTTCATGAAATTGTTTTGTCACTTTAAAGATATTTTGAATCTTTAGGAATGTATTTTTGAATAAAGATGTTGAAATTTAAAGGTTCTTATTTCACATCATTTACATTTCCATGGGACCAGAGGGTTTATTTTTTACTTACTGAAATGAATTTTATTGTTATTTGTTATTTAACTAGAATTATTTTTAATTTCTGGACTTAGTGTTTGCAGAAATCTGTTTATATAAGTTTTTTATAACCAATAATTGTTGATTTTAATTAAGATTAGGGCTTCACGAGGGTAGAATGCGAATAATGATTGATAAAATTAATTTATGGTTTCTTGTATTTAATTTGCCAGAAATATTTCTTCTTCACTCAAATGAAGAAACGGTTCGATTAACGGTTCGATCTTGTAAAAAAAGATTTTCGATGTGATAAGAGTATATCTTTGTAATACTCCATTTAGAAGTTATATTTTTCATTAATTTTGTGGGGTTGGTGATCTTAGTGAGTACCCATGAAATTAAGTTTTGGTCCAAAATCCTAACAGTTTTTGATTCATATTGCTTTACCATTCGAATAATCTTGATTTGTGAAATTTTATCTTTTCGGCATTTATTTTAAAAATTGCAGTAAACCCTTCTCTCACGGGTTATGTATCAAAGATATTCTTTTATAACCAAAGAATATTTTAAAAATATTTAGTATTAAATGTGTTTAAGGCCAAACCTAATTTTGCTAAAAGTAAATATAAAATTAAAAATTAAAAATCAATTAAATAATTTTCTGTTTACTTAAACAAAATATTTTTATTCACAGGAAATATTAAAACTATAAGAATCTCTATAAAGAAATTTAAAATCTTTTTCTTTAAATTAATCATTTATTTTCCATTAATTTTAATTAATTGAATTATTTATTTTTTCTCATTGGTGTTTAAATACTTTATTCATATGACATCGAAACGAACGACGTTTTGATAATATATCACGATCCACATCACGTTATATTATAATATTATATAATTATATACCAATACTGTTATAAAATAACAATTCCTTTTTACAAGCCTAATCAATGGATTTTTTAATCAATAAATTAGAAAAATTAAAATATAATTGACTATACATAATCACTATTTTAATAATTAACAAAAGTTTAAATTAAATTTAACGATGACAGTAAATAAATAATAGTTCAACATAACAACAATGTTATAAATAAATTTTAACGTTAATTATAAATTCATAACGGTTTCTAAGTTCCAAAATGAATATTTTATTTATATAGATAAAATGATTATATTACTTTTATGGATAAAATATTATAAATGAAAATTTTCAACAATTTTCAACTTTCCATTCTTGGTAGATTCGCTGATTTTTCTGAGTTCATGATTATAAATAAGAAATGCTTCAAAGCAGTCAAGAACACTTGAAAACAAAGTTTGAATTTATTTTTATCATCTCATTTCCAATGAACATAAGTAATTGGTTTTTCAGTTCATATTTTATTGATAACAAATTAAAATTATTTATTATTATTGATTTTCATCAACAGTAACATTATTTATATCGATGTTTACAAATGAATCCAGTCTGGAAATTCCAAACAGGTTCTACTGGTGCAGAATCTTAAACCTTTTCTTTGGTGATATATTTTCTGTGATAATAAAATATTCATTGGTTTTTATTACGTATATTTGTTTGGGCAAGAAAATTTCTACTTAAGCATGAATATTAAAATAAATGTTTGACTTTAATAAATTTTATCCAATTAAATTCCAATTAATGTTATTATATTATTTTGCTTAGAATTTTAATTAATTAGCAAGTTTTAGAAGTAGAAAAAGAAGATTTCCAAGAGATAGCATTTTTGTAAAAATAAGTTAATTTTCTAATTGACATTTATTTTTATGATATATTATCTTTTTCCATAGAAAGTGATGCTTTTTGTTGACAAAAATTTCAATAGATAATTTCTTTTACGACAGAAAATTCACGAACGAAAGTGAAGTTCCTCATTTTGACAGACAAGAGCCCAAAGCTGCAATATATTTTAGATTCCACTTCTCCATAAATTCTGCAGCTCTGGAGTAAAATAAATTTATCATTTCCTCGTAAATAGTTTTTTCATTTTCAAAGCATCGTCCTCGGAGAAAATGTGATCATATTTAATACTGTGAATGGAATAAAATACGTTTACTACGTATAGGATTGTCCATGTAAATGTAAATGGAGAATATTTATGAAATGTGTTTATTTTTTATTTGATAAATAAATAAATCCGAAATAAAGTTGAGATTTATTGTGGATTTATGGTGATAATAGTTTTTCTTAAGAAGACTTCAAAGGTTGTTTTATGCGATTACAAATAAAAAAATACATATAGCACATGGTAAATAAATTCTCATTTATTTGAGACCAAAAAGAGATATTAAGTATGTCCCATATGAATTTTGTAAGTAAAGAAAAGGAAATCAAAAACGCAGCACTAAAGTCTTCATTAAATAAACACAAAGAAACATCAGATCAAAAATGTGTTTTCCTGATCCTTAAATAAAAAATGGAATTTCATTGATCCATGTCGTTGAGTAAAATAAACTTCCTACAGAATATTTATTGAATTTTAGATAGGTTCACTTTTAATCAGATCAAAATTTTGTAATGTATCATAACATTCTACCAATTATTCAGAATGTTACTACTGATCGTTACCGGATATATTTGATGAAATAAGACAGTTCATTGAAAGTAACAGACAAAAATGAACTCAGACTTGGGTTTATACTTACTAAGCGTTTAATAATACTTAAAAAAATTTCTCCAAAATGATTTAATAATGATTTGCTTAAATTTTGAAATTATATTTAAAATAAACTTAATTTTTAATTTCTTTTATTTAATGATTATGTGTCGATGATTATTCAGATTATGTGTCGAAGTAAGTTCTTGCAATAATAGTTAAATTCAGATTATGTGTCGAAGTAAGTTCTTGCAGAAATATTTAGATAAAAGTAAAATTCAACAATTTTAAATTCAGATATATTTATTTAATAAAAATATGATCCATCACACTGTATGACATTATCTCCAATGGTTTTACTTTTTACTTACTGAGGAAGAAATTGGACATTTTCATTTTTACATTCACTTCATTTGTGAATTTCTATCCCATCAAATGATTATCAAGATTAAGAAATGAGTGAAAATCTCTTATCGAGAGATCAGATGAATATGGTGGATTGAACATGATCTTCCACTTAAGTCTCATTATTTTATATTAATACATACAGCAAACAGGAGTGAGTAATTGAATTTCTGTCCACATTTTGTCCACTAAAAATTTTAAATATAGATAAATAATATTTTAAATATCAAATTAGATGTTTGATTTAAAGTAATCTAATAAAACAAATTGATTTTTTGAGGAGTAAGTAATTAAGTATTTAATGAGATGTCAATTTAATAAAATCAGTAAGAACTTTTTTGCGCACTTAATATAACGATAAAAATTCCTTAAATAACATATCGAATAACGAATTTATTTAGTCAAGATTATTTATTAACAGAAATATAAAGTAAAGTTTACGGAAACTGAATAGAAAAGTTTAGAAAATTTTCACACAAGTGTATTCACAACCAAATTCGAGTTGAGTACATTTTATTAACAAAATATTTTAAAGTTTATTTTAATGAAGAAATTTTTTTAATTGATAAAATATATAAAAAACCAATTATTGGAAAATGGTCAATAAAATTAATTTTTTGAAATCAATAAAATAATCATTTTTATTAAATTTAATATTTTAGAAAGTTTTATTTTAAATTCTTTTTTCAATTTATTATTATAATTCATTTACGTTTACGTTTACTTTCATATCTCTGATTTTTCATTTTTAATATTTTCAGTGTAGATATTTTAATTTTTTTCAATGATTTTTAATTACATAATTTAATTTACTGCTTAATTTGAATAAAATAAAATTATTAAAAAATTTTATGATCATGATCGATTTTTAAAGATTATTGAATTAAATTCATTTGAGAAACAGTTTATGATTTTGGAGAATGAAAGAATATTTTCCAGTTTATTACCATTCTGTTACAATTTAATTCTTAGTAAAACAATAAATTGTTAGGAAGAATATATCGCTATATCTATCTGGGAGAGAAAAATCGGCGTTTAAGAAAATTACCTCTTCAATTTGATATGTCACCAACAAAGAGATAAGAGGCTCACAGGAGAATGTCTCTGGATTTTTCTATTCCTAATTTTTAATAATCACAGTTTATAAATATACATAATGTATTTCATTTTAAATGCTTCGTTTCCTTTTGCTTATCAGATATGAACAAAAAATTATTGCTTTGGACACTGACTTAAATGAGAATATTTAAGTGGTTAACAATAAAATATCGGTATATTAAATGAGAAAAATGAATAAAATCTTGTGGACACAGAAATTCCCATTGTTCCAATCAATGGGAAGGGAAAACTATGATAATTCTTCAAATCAAAAAGGCCAACTGAAAACATTATTATTTTTATTGAAAAGAACTATATCCTTATTGCAAACGAAATTTTTTATTAAGAAGTGAATTTTAAAATATATAATAAATATAAATTATTCAAAACAAAAGACATTATATTTTATCTTAATTTTGTACTTAATTAAAAAATGTCAATGGGTGAATTATGATCAAGGATAAAAATATATTCTAAAACTGTCCTTTTTTAAATTAAAATAACTAATATTCATATTAATTAATTAATAATATTAATATTAATAAAATATTACTAGTTCTACTACTATTACTTAAAATAATAACAATACTATTTTTTTTAAAATTAAAATAATATTGATCATGAGAGTGTTTTAATAAGAAAGAAATAATTTTAGCAGCATAAGCTGCATTTGATAATTAGTGTTTTTACCTTAAAGGGCTTAAAGTAGTAATTAATTAGTCCTGAAAGGACTAATGATTTTTTGCTCGAGTTGAGCTCAGAAGATTTAGCGCTTTTATCGTACTCATATATAAGTAGTTCACAGAGCTGTTTAATGAAGGCAGAAAAAGAGAAAAGAAAAATTTATTGTGAAATATATTGAACTGTTTTAATTTTGGAGGTTAGATCGTGAGTGGTCGACGTGGACTATAGTTGACCCAGGTGATTTTTTAGAAAGAAGCTAACGAAGGGTTTGTCTTATACTATGGTTTCATTGTAATGGTGCTCATTTCATTCATTTGTTTGAACTATGAGTTCCATTTTCATCTCATTATTTTTCATTCATTACTGAATTTTGATAACTGGGAAATGACGATAAATAAACAGAAATAAACTAGTGGAACTCTCGTGATATTTCAGACCATTGGAAGAGAATTGGAATAAATACCTCTTCTGGCTTTACTTTTCGATATCTTGTCGATGAAAACATTGCCATTGTGTCACTGTACATTAAATAAATTTTAAAATTATGTTTCTCGCTTCGTTTAGTGTACCCAACCATTAGATCTTTGGTTACAGGTGGAACTTATATTTTGGTTAATATTTTCAAAATATTAACAGTAGTATTCATAATAATTTTAAAAATCAAAACAGTACTTCACCTGTTCTTAAAGCAAGATATTTATTACTCTTCGTTATATTTAGATCTTCCTTCATATTCATTAATGAAACGAATTCTAGTTCAAAATAGTTTTTATTTAAACAAACATTTAAAACGTTCGAAACTAATGATTGATAACTTCATTCCAATGCAGGCATATTTGTTTTAATGTTTCATTTTGTTATAAGTACAGTGTGGAAATTTAAATCATTATAATTATGGATCCAGAAATTTCTCTGATCTCATCCTCTCGTGGAATGCCAATTTCAGATGGCAACCCAGGTCGCTAGACTTGACAGCTCCGGATTTCTTTTTGTGAGGCTATTACAAGGACAAGGTCTATCAAACCAACCCGCAAAACATCACAGACTTAAAAGATGCTATCAGAGATGCAATCCACAAGATTACAAAAGAAATGCTCACAGCGATAATGAATTGCTTTTTGGCAAGATGCAGAACTTGCATAAATCTCAATGGAGGCCATCTTTCCAATATTATATTCAAATAGCTAAATACTGCATAAATCTCCATATTTTAAGGACCATGTTTAATAAATAAAAATAAAATATTTATGGTTTTTTCCAGAGATTTGATGTTTAACTTTCGAAAGTTTTAAGTGCATCATCCGATATTATTTAATCTCCAAATGTCATATTTTAATTTCACGATTATTTAAGTTACTCAAAATTGAGTAAAATATAATTTTGGTCATTAAATCCATTGGTCGCTGTAATAACAGTATTTATATATTAGGACAACAGAAAAACCAAGTATAAAAAGTTTGAGAATTTAAACTTTAAAATTATAAATAAACAATAAATGAAGGAAAATTAAATTGTTGAAAATATGATTTAAATGACTGTCAGAATATTTGGTAAAAAACGGAAATGAAAATTCTTCATTTTGCAATTATGCTAAAGGGAGATTTTTCAATTGCACTGAAACCTGAGAGAGACGTAATATTATTATTAAAATAATTTTCAATTAATTACTCTGCAATTTGCAAAATGCTTTCCCTTTTTAATTATTTTCTTGATTATTAGACTTTCAGATTTTAAATTATTTCACTAAGGTTAAGTAAGTCAAGTGAATTATTTTCTATTAATTACTAGTTTTGATTTTTTATTTAATAATAATATTAATAATAATCATAATATCAGTTCACTGATGTCTCAAAAACGAGAATTATTCCTAAAAAATTATATAAACTTGTAAATAAGTAATTATTTATCATGCCTTTTTATTGATTATAGTATAGATTTTGAATTGTGAAACAAGGACACATAATTCATTGTAAATTGAATACATAGTATGAGTATAGTACAAAAATTAAGTCTATATGTAATACTTTTTCTCATCAAAAAGATTGACAGAGAGATGAGAGAGATACAGTTGATAGTTAAAAGCAGGAAGAAAATGACATTTCAATTAAAAGTTATTATAATATAAAGAACACTTAAAAATAACTCTTAATTCTTTATTAAATTTTGACTTAAAACGTAAAATTGCAAATAAATTAAATGTCTCTATAATATAAATAAAGTAAAAACAAGAACCAAACATTAATGGTCAAATTTAGTTATGCTGAGGTTATATGGGGATCCTGGTTGTTCTTTAAATTGTTGACATTTTCAGCACTAATTTTACCTCTTCATTCAAACGTTATAATCAAATTAAAATGTCTCAATATTTTACGTAACTTCCAGTGGCGCTCAGTTTAATAATTCACACAAAATAATTAATGTCAATGATAAAATAGGATGACAAAACTAAAACAAAATTAAGTTGTTAAAATAATTTCATTTCATTTACTATATGAAAATTATAAATCATTTTAATAAAGGTCTAATAATCTATTTTTCGTTTGATTTTGTAAAACAAATCCTTTAATGTGATATATCACTTACTAATAATTTGAAAATGCAACAATAAAAATTAGCAAAACAAAGTTACCGATCACTCTAATAATATCAATAAAATAATAATTGTATTGAAAATTATTTAATGTTAGACTTCTCATATTTAATGAATTTTTTCTTTGTGAATACTTTACTATAACTTTGAAAATTTCGTTTCGCGCCCCCAAGATTTTTTTGAAGAACACTGACCTAACTTAAATTCTGATTTTTACAATATTTAGCTCGATCTGTAAAATAAGGTCTCTTACATTTTTTACATTACTCTACTACTATGAAATTATACATTGAGTTCATTGCTCTAAAAAACGTCATCAGAATCTTGGTAATAAGTTCAAATGATCAAATTGTGATAAACTCATAATTGATTAAAAGTAAAAAAATATTAAATATATTTATATTTTACATAATAATTAAGATTTTGTTTAAATATTACTTTAAAATATGTTTAAATGATCCATGAGTTTAGTTTATTTTATTTTCTTCATAACTTTCCTTATGATTCATAAACCTTAAGAAATATTAATTATTTTAATTATATACATTAATAAAACAACATTCTAATGGAATACATTTTAAGAAAAGATAATTTTAGATCAAATCATATTAATGTTACCTTCTCATTATGCATAAAATGACATATGCAATCAAACAAAATACTCCAACAATTGAATAAGCATAATTCCACCACCAAGTCAAATTTACATCCCAAATTATGTGAAACAAATTCCTTTTGGAAATTTTATTTTATAACAAAGTTAAATAAAACTTTTACGAAATTAAGCCATCTTATGTTTTAATTTTAAAAGAAAAAATGTTTTTAAAAATTTAAATATTTATTGATTAAATATTTTTTGCATATTTAAAAATATTAAAAGAGATTTTTTCTAAATATCAATAATATTAGTGAATAATTAATAAATTAAAAATATTATAAAATTATAAATTCTTAAATAATAATAAGTTATAAATAATAATAAATTATAAATAATAAGTTATAAATAATAATAAATAATAAATAATAATAAATTATAAGTAATAATAAATTATAAATAATAATAAATTATTAATAATATTAAATTATAAATTATAAATAAATATTATAAAATTATAAATAAATATTATAAAATTATAAATTCTATTTACTTTCGCCCAAAATTACACTCACTTCTTAAAACATACATTTCTTATACACTCCGGAAAAAATGGAATTTTACCTGTTTAGTTTTCTTAGATTTATATTAAACTTTACAAGAATTAATGTTTAACTTATAGTAATTTTTAAATAATTTCAAGTACATAGGAAATTTTGGGCAAGTTGATATAAAATAGTTGCGTTAGTCAACCGAGAAATGTATTTTAAAAATCAGAAGATATGAAAGTGTTATATTCATAAAATGATCCATGACAAGTAACACATATCTGCCAACACGAAATAAGTTAATTTATTCCAATAACGTATATATTCGATAAGCTCACAGAGAACATTCTGAACAGCATTGTTGATTTGGAAGACTTTCTTTTGCAGGAAGTTTGAAAGACGATAAAAAGGTAATATTTAGTAGGCGATAGATCCGAGACTATGTTGGATGAGAGAAACTTTCTTATCCATAATCAGCCAGTTTCTGCATGGATTGTTTCGCAAATTATGACTGGGCACTGTCGTGAAAAATTATTGATGTTTTTCATTGATGAATGCGATCACATAGATTGGGGTTTTCGGAGCATTTTATTGAAATCTTGACAAAATCTTTCTAATTTCATAGATTATTCTTGATTTAAAAAAATCAAGAGAATCAGACCGACAGTAGACCACGAAACCCACATTGAGAACTACTTTGGGTCCAATATCGACTTCGCAAACTGATGCTGAGTTTTGCCAATGTCGAGCCATTGTTATTATTGCCACCAGTTGTCGTAAGCAATCTATTTTTAATCGCAGAATACAATGCGATGGAGATGTGTTATTTTTGTTACGTAAAAGAGCAAAGCATAGTTCAATGTGATAATTTTTGTGATTTTTTATAATTGACATTTTTCAAAACATGACTTCTACAAATAACATAAATTAAAAATTAGTAATAATAGTAAAGTAAAGCCTACATAAATGTAAAAAAATTTCTGCTCTTTAAGATTAATGTGTTCAAATAAACCTCACAATCTACTGTCAAGTTTGAAAATATTAAAAACAATTATTTTCTTACCCACCCAAAATAAAACAGAAGAACATACAGTTTGGTCCAACGAATTGTCCACCCCCTGATAAAACAGAAAAAATCCGATAATAACATTTATTAATAAAT
>JBBMKC010255575.1:0-10117 GCA_037834085.1 Bipalium vagum | reverse complement strand
GTAATAAATTTTATGTTAATTAAAAAAAGATGAAAATATGTAATTTTATATTTTGAAAAATTTTGCAGAGAGAGAAAAAATATTTTTTATAATAAAAAAACTAAATTTTATTAATTACTTTTAGGCAGTATGATACATAAATATATATTTTTTCCCTATTTTTTTATGAAACTGAATATTAACAAATCCCTCGAGTCCAAGTATTAAAAATTTTTTAAGAATGTCAGATTAACATTTAGATGAATGGAAATTATTATTCAATTAATTATATTTGTCCTTAGTAATGTTGATGGTCATTATAGGATATAATATGGATTAAACGAATTATAATAATATTATATATATCATAATATATTATTATAGTACTTGAAAAAATCAAAGATATTTCAAACGTTACAGGAAAATCGACTTAAGTTTTATATTGTGTGTTGATCGAAATAAAATGTTTTCAGCTTTGAACAACTGCAAAAAGTTCCACGAAGATCTTCAAAGTTCTTTGAGAATCTTGTGTAGAAAGAAAATGATAAATAAATAAATGCTATTAGAAATATAAGAAGAAGTATTTTCTTCATGGTTTTTAAAATATCCCATATGAGTGAAGCAAGTGAAATAATAATCATAAAGCTTCCGAAAGTAAAAATATGTCGTCAGTTAATTGAATATAAATAATGTATAAATGTATTTCTAAGCAATTCTTTAATGAAATCTTACGAAATGAGGCTAAGCTCAATATTCGCTTTCATTACCCTGGGGGTATATATGGGGTTGATAGGATATTGTCGCTTATTGAATGAGATTTCCCAGATGATGGAAATAAACCATTTTCCTTTATACTAGTTGTACTTTATTAAAACGGAGATAACATTTACATTTTCAATGTTCATTAAAAATTGCTGAAATTTCCTGGATTATGAAAACATCATTCATAATTCCATTTTAATTTTTTTAAAAACAGTTAACGATTTTCAATTTGAAATTTTGTCTATTGATTTTTTGAAAATTTCATTTTTTTTGTAAAATAAAAATAATATTGATTTGTTGAGTGATTTATGATTTGTTTAAATCTTTTGTATTTATCAATGGTTTTTTAATTTGATAAATTAAATAATTTTGAGTAATCAATATCTTCTAAAGCAATTCTTATTTTATTTGAAGTACAGTCAACTCTCCCTCTGACGTAATCTTTCTATCTCTCTGTCACGAAATGAAATAATTCAATTTCAATTTTACACCGGAAACACTATATCTATTGTGAAATTATTTTGTGACGAAATTTTCAACATTTATTATAAATTATCGCTATCAAGAATAATTGTTTAAACAAACGAATAGCATATGAAAAAGCATTTTTAAGATCAGTACGGTAATTTACATTTATTGAAAATAGCGAATTTATTAAGAGTAATAATGTGGATTATCTCTCCGTTCCGAATTGAAGAAAAAACTATTAAAAATAATTAGTGAAAGACTGAAAAATATTTCTCAGATATATATTAGAAAAAAGAATATATTGCAAATGGGTTTTAAATATCACCAAGAACATATCTTTGTAACTTGGGATAAAGTTCATTATTGATATTGTTTCAGACATGCTAATATTTCAGAATAAATGAATACTGTTGAAGGATGTTCACAAAACGTTAATGAAAAGGTATTTGCAGTAAATGAATATTGAAAACATCTAAAACATCCCCTTAGAATCATCTTTCCAATATTAAATAAATATTGATCAAAATTTAAATAATGGTTTTTTCTTGACTAGCGAAAAAATAATAAATTCAATGGTTCCTAAAATGAAGAAAATGGTGATGAAATTGAAAAATATTGAAAAAACATTCAACTTAATTACAATAATAAGTCCTACAGTTCAAGACGCAAGATATTTATTGAAGATAATACAGGGTGCGTCAGCTATTTGACGACAAAAAATGGTGGCACTAAAATTGATTTGCAATATTTATTGATACAACATTAAATAATTACTTTTTAATTTAGAAATGGAAGAGATAACTTTTGAATTAACACAAGAAATGAAAAGGCATGCAGTTATTTTGCATTGACCCTCGGACACAGTGACTTAGAAATTTTCAAATTTCTTAGTGTGACCTTATCGTTTGTCAATACAATTAGAAAGGAATTTTTGGCATTTGATTGAAATGTTTCCTCTATATCTAAAAGAAAAACACTTTTCCTCACTTTCAGACATTGTCAGAAATGTTAATTTTGATCAAAAAGTTCAGGATGTTGTTCATGAAAGTCCCGGAACATCAATGAGAGAAATTGTTCATTGACTATCGATCGACGAACGGTAAACAATGATTTAAAATGCAAGTCCTATGTCATGAGAAGAATACATTTTATATCGGCAAAAAGTAAAGAAAATCGTTTAATCCCCTCGAAGTGTCTTTTAAACAAAAACAAACATCCTGATCATCCAAACATGCCATGGTTCTTTTCTGATGAAAAATTTTTTACTCAATATCAAAAAGCTTATAGGAGGAACGATTGATGGCTGTGCTCAAGTGCTTCTGAAGTCCCTAATGTTATGCACACCAAGTTTCCATCATCTTTAATGATATTGGATGTTGTGAGCAATAAAGGTCATGAAATGCCTCCGTATTTCTTTCCAACAGGGACTTAGAATTAATGCATCTCTTTATATCGAGTGTCTGGATACATATGTGAAGCCCTGGATTGAAAAAGTTGCCCACGTAAGGCCTTATGTGTTCCCTGCCATACAGCATTAAAAACACAAAAATGACTCCAAACTTATGGCCACCTAGCTCACCCGATTTAAATCCTTTGAACTATTTCGTACGGGGCGTCGTAGAGAAGGAGACGAACAAATACCCTCATAATACCGAAGTTTTATTACGGGCTTCTATAAGCTCTGCTATGATAAATATGAACAAAAACCATTTGATCGCGGCTTGTACGCTTTCAGAAGCCGTCTTGAAGCTGTTATTGACACTGAAGGCGATTTTATTGAATAAATAAAACTTGTGTGCTTAAAACAAATAAAGTTTCTAATATTGCTTACAAATATACATTCTTTTCATTAAAAATATTACTTACCTTTAATATTAATTTTTGTCCTCAAATAGCTGACACACCTTGTATATAGAAAGCTGGTAACAACGATAAGGATTCCTGAAGAAGTGTTCCACAGATATTTAACAATTATTAATAATAAAAATATCTGACGTTTTTTATGAAAAAGTTTCATTGTCATAGCCATGAAAAATAATGATAAAAGGCGGTGAAAACCTCAATGCCAACCAAAACTTAACATTTTACTTAAACTTGAATTTACTTAAATTTGAATTAAAGCAGTAAAGATTCTAAAATGAAAACTAACAGCACGGGAAGGATTACATAAAACATATTATAAAAATAAAAGAAAATTACGATAATGTTTTATATGACTAACACAAATATTAGCTTTTGACAAACAAGTTTTTTTTTTATTTACCAAAAAAACTTGGCAGTTAGTAGAGGATAGAAAATTTGCGTCGTTATTGTTAAGAATATTGGTCAACACGATTCACGTATAATGAGTGATAAATGAAGAGCTTATTCTCAATTGTATAAACACCAAAATATGCAAATCTTACTGTGAATCATCATATGAATTTTCTAAACAGGGAGACCAGTGCTCATGCACTCACAATTCAAAGTTAAGATCGTTGCAATGAAGGGCGTATATAGTACGGTCCTGTAATCAGACATTTATGAATGGATGTGGAAAACGAATATGTATATTTTTAAACCTTGTTTAATGTTTCTTAATTTGATAATTTACGAAGAAAAAGAATTATTCCACACTTTGAAAACCATTCATCCTAGACCATTGTTCAGTGTAAAATAATATTATCGGAAATTGATTTTTCCCATTCCTTAATAATAAATAATGATAAAGCAGTCATAAGAAATTAACATTAGACTAAATGAAAAGAAAACATAAAATATTAAAAATAAACGTTATTTATAAAATCCATATGGTACGATATTCCTAAAATTCTGTGTACAATTCCATTTATTATTAATAATTTTACACTGTCATTTATTTTGATGTTCAGACATTTAAGCCTTTTTTCAATATTCAAAGGATGAAGACTTGTTTAAATTGTTATAACATCTTTTAATCATTATTTCAATACTAAATATTCATAGGATGGAATGTTGCTTTATTAATAAATAATATTAATCCTTATAATAATTTACAAGAATTGAATGACTCGAAATTCAGTAGTTGGAAAATTTCCATAGTTTCTCAATAAAAATAAAATTTCAGCAATAAAATATTTAGACAGAGTAAAAATAAATTAAATTTTTTTAATTAATACCAAAAATATATTAATGATTTGTTATAATTTTTAATGTATTGTTTTAATGTCAATGATAAATTTAATGTTAGTTTAATGTTCTGCGGACTCGTAAGTAAAAATTTTATTTAATTTTTACCAATTTTTAAAAATATAAAATATAATATAATAATGAACTCACATTGAGGTTTTGGGATTTCTTGGAGACAGATATTTTATTTTTCACATATTTTAATTATTATTAATTATTATTATTTTATACGTATTCATTTATATTCTCAGTAAAAAACTTAAAAACTCCTACGTAAAACCAGTATAAAAATAATTTAAAATCATTCAATATTTTCTTTTTACTAGGTATAAAAAGTGGAAATTTGCTTAATTCATTTACAATTTCCTGGACTGAGTTTCAGATGAAAATTAATTATAACTAGTAAAGATAAATTTTTTTCTCAGATTATTATTGAAGATATACATGAAATATATCTAATAAAATTACATATGAGAGAATTATGTTGAAATTATTTCAAAAAAATTTGATTTTTTCCGTATTATTATTATTATTATTATTATTATTATTTTGATAATTTCTAAGTCAAATTATATTAATATAATAAATAATAATTTATTAATGAATATTGTCGTTTATTAAGTATTATTACTATCGAAAACAGGAGGAAATTGTCTGACACCCATTTTAATATTCCAATAAATTCTTTCACTACTAAACATGTAATGAGAACAATTCTGATTAATTATTATAAATATTGTTATGCTATTATTTTACTATGAACGTTATCGTAACACTTAGCTCGCAAAGTTTACTGACTCCTTCACTTTTGTCAATACGTGTATGCAAATGAATGAATCAAAACAACTATGAACAACACTATTACAAAAGTAACAATAACAAACACAATGTCTCAAATAATCAATAAAAATGTCCTCAATCACAAAATCAAATGTTTTAATAGTCGATCACACTAAAAATCAAATGTCTTGAATAATAATCAATTGAATAATTCAATTAAATGTAAATATCAATCAAATAATTAAATGTCAATTAAATTAAAAAGAAAAAAATAACGATATCTTCACCAATTGTGACGTAGACAGGTCCAAAGGGTGGTTTGCTGAGGCCAATCCTGTTCGCTCAGAAACCCCCTAACAGCACAGGACCTGTTGTGAGCTCCTGTCGCAAATATATTTCGTTGAATAATATCTCTTCCGTAGAATTTGTGGCAATCCAATGCGGATTTTAATTCTTTAAATACTATTCTGGTCAAACGACTAATCAGTCGTAGAACAGCTTGATTAATGTGGAATGTCAATGAAATAAATTATTCGTAAATTTTGTGATATTTTATCATAAATGACCTTGGTTTTTAAAAATTAAAACTAGCTTACTTTAATGTTTATCAAACGAATAATTTTCATTTTATGTAATTAAATGTAAGATATGGTTTTAAGCTGTTTTTTAAAGCCTTTTTTATATTATCAAATTGTTTTTAATTTAAGTTAAGATTTAAATTGTTAAATAAAGTATTTTATTAATTTCTTAAGTTGCATAAAGTGGAATATAGTGTGTTCACCATGAAATTATTTGATAGTTATTGTTATCCTTTTCATTCGAAGTTATTGAAAATAAAGAACTTATAGATTTTAAGATTTGTTGAACAATATAAATGACTACAATCTTGGTGATTGTCATAAGAAGGACAGCAATGATTTAACAACTAAAAATTAATTCCATACAAGAAAGAGCCTGGGAAGCAATTGTCAACAGTACCATTAACTGTTTTCATCCAATCACATGAGATGTTTAAGACCACAAAAAAGTAATTAACTACTTTGATTCTGTTAGTTGAAAATTAATCTGAGATACCGGGATTCGAAACCGGGACCTTCACATGCGCATGGACTGCTTTGACCGCTGAGTTACATCCCCCGACTAACTTCAATATATCTCAGATTCTAAATAAACAGTGTCAAAAGTTATGTGATAAGAAATGAATACATTATTATTTTTAAAATTATATATAAAAATTGTTTATTATTCAAATTGCAAATTCATGATAAATTTTGGCCAATTCAACGGCAAAATCAAATGGCGTCTGAAAAGGGTTATGCTTAGTATAAATGCGATGGCCTCCATAATCTGTTATAAACAAAAGAAACAATTAAACGAAGCTCTACCAAAGACATTTAGTCCTTAGTGGAAAACTTCTTAAAGAAGTTGTTGCAGAAAATCCACGAGGGTGGATGATAAGTTGGCTACCTGACAAACTAGTGTCGTCACAAAATAAAATAAACTTAATTTTTGAGAAGTACAACCAATCAACTTATAAAATTCTAATATTAATTAAGGTGTTATGTTTTTTGTTCAAATCGTTAAAAATAAGCAACTTTTTAATTATATGAAGAGTGGAGGAAAATGAATTTTCTGTAGTGATTAAACACAACATTTTAAAATGGAAAACGATCAAAGACATATTATGAAAGCTCAAAAAATAAAATAAAATCAGTTCCATCAGCTTTTATGGTAAAATACTATTTGAGTTCTGAATTCAATCAAGTACAATTGATGCATAATGATCACATCATGCAAGAGAAGTGACTGTCATAAATGATTTATAAAACCCACAATATTGTTTTGGAATATAATTGAGAAGAAAGTTCGTGAGATAGTTAACATTGTAAATATATCATATGATCGTGTGCATAACATGTTAGAAGAGCATTTGCATATGAAAAAAACATTCAGACATGTGGGTGCTGCGTTTGCTGACATGAATTGCGTTACGATTTGCTTCAAAACCCAACGTATTCTTCTAATTTAGTGGCGTTTAATTTCTTTTTGTTCCCAGATTTTGAAAAATGGCTGAGGAAAAAGGTTTCAATCAAACGACGACATTATAAGTCAGACAACTGAGTATTTTGAAGCTTATGATAAAAGATACTTTTCTAATGGCATCATAAAGCTCGGGCACTGATGAAAAGATTGCACAAACCTAAAAGGAAATTTTGTTGAAAAATAAAAATAGATTAAAAATAATTCTTTCTTACTTAATTAAGTTATTTATCAATCCACCCTGGTAGTTAAATTCAAAGCACACAATAATAAATATTGGCATATTTACCAACATTATTCAACATCAAGGTAAGATGGCTTAAAGTTATCAAAAGCAGTAAAGAACACTTTGATTGAAAAAAATGTTTTTAAAAGTTTTAAAATAAATGTATTTTACAGAGAACATTGTTATTATAAATTTAAACAAATAATTTGGGAATTAAATTATTTTTAATAAAATAAAATTTTGTGTGATCGGAACATCTGATTTCAAGTTAAAAACTCGTTTTAGTAAAACAATGCAGAGTATGAAAGGAAGAATGTTTTAAAAACAAGTTTACTGGAAAGTAATTCTCCTCCTTTTCCCTCGATTTCCCCCTTCTCCCTTTGGGTTTATTGAATGTTTTCGTATTTAAATTGTCCTTTTATGAATGAAATCGATTAGAAGAGGAAATTAATTATTTATTTCAAATTTCATTGCATCCAAAATTTTCAAAACTAAGACCCTAATCAGTGAGATTACGTGTTTTCCATGGGACGGATTATAAAAATTCCCCATTAATAATTGAAGATAATTCGCAAAATATTAAAAATATTATTAGAAAACTATTTAGCGAAAAAAAAACATCCAATTTTCTCTCTTAAACAAATTTAAAAATAACCGCCATCTCTTTTCCCCAGGTCTGATAAAAATACTCTCCAATCAAACCAAACAAAACTCAAAAGTATCTAAGGATCAATTAATAAATCAATAATTTTATGTAAAATCATTAAAAATATTCAAAAATCTTTTTTTAAAAACTCATGACGTCATATATTCAAAGAAAGAAAAATTTTCCAGTAAGAGAAAAAATAATCTGAGAGGGTACGAATAGCTGAAGGAGGTTTTTGCAATGGCCTGTCCTACCATAGTTGTGTCTAGGGGTTCATTTCAGATAGCGGTTTTATTTAGTTTTCAATATTAACTGATATTGAAATATTTGTTCTGAAATGAAACAATATTCAATGAAACGTGTAGCAGTTACTTGTTCGGTTACAGCTACCTCTAACTCACCCAAGTCTAAGAAAGGGAAAACCAGGAGATAATAAGTTTTGGGTAACTTGATATGTTTATGTTGAGTTATTTGAGCCAGAACTTGATGAAGGGGAAATTTTATACCTTATTTTTGAAATTAAGATAATGACTTTATCCATAAGCGAAAATATTCTCCCTTATATAGTACGAATGTTTGTGTGATTAAGTCATGGGTTGTGGAATAGTTGCTTCATTTTTCATTACCATTCTGATGTCATCAAGAGGAAAATTGATCTTGAAAAGGCTTTTTTATAATTCAATGTCTGATACGATTAAATTTCACACTGGGAAAGACTTTATTACTTCCCGGATATTTTGAAGAAAATTGGATGATCTATCCGTTGTATTTTTATTAAGACCCGTTTGAAACAGTTTTAATTGTATTAAAATATAATTAAATTTAATTTCCATTTTTTATGACTGAAGACTTTAGCTGAACATTTTTCAAAATAAAAAAATATTAATTTTTTCATTGTACATTAAAAAAAAGATTAAAAAAATCAAAAAAATTGATTATATTACTCTTTTCATTAAAATTTTTAAAATTATTTATTTAAAATCTAAAATTAAATGTAAAAAAAATCAATATTAGGAAAACAATAGGTCATTATGAAAAATAAAATAATAGAAATATTGGAAAAAGAAAAAATAATGAAAAATAATAAGAAAATATAAAAAAAAATATTAGTAAATATGAAAAAAATCAAAAATAATAAAAGAAAAATATAATAAAAGAAAATAAGAAAATAATAATAAAATGAAATGAAAAAAATATGGAAAGAATACATTAAATAAAATAAATAATAAAAAAATAAAAAATACGATAAAAAACAGTAAAAGAAAATACAGTTAAATGATAAAATAATAAAATAATAAAAAAATAAAAAAATAAAATAATAAAATAATAAAATAATAAAATAATAATTTATAATAAAGTAATGAAATAATAACAATATAACGCAGTAAAATAATGATGAAACAACACTAATAATAAAAATAAAAAATATTGCAAATAATGGAAATAAAGTAATTAAAATGAATAATAAAAATAATAACAATTAGCCTAATAATAACAGCATTAAAAACAGGGCTTTTAATTGACAAGTACATATGTGAACATTGGGTTCTGCTCGTCAGGCCAGCTTTTGCTCAATTATTTTTCGAAACTGGCAATTAAAGGGAAATTAAAAATAGATACCCAACGTCAGACATCCATTGCAATGCCATTCCAGAAATATATAAACTGTTCCATAATAAGCTTCCGGCCTGTAAGAAAATTTATCGATTTCAAGTAAATTGGACAAGAAAGGGAAAAGGGAAAATATTTATTTTCAAAAGCCCAAAATGTATTGATAAAACGATCTTTCCCTTTTGATTTGAATCTGAATGAAATTTATTTCGTTTTTGATGAAGATAAGAGACGGATTGTTATTTATTTTGCCAGTTTTATATATTTTATATGCAAATTTTATATCAAAACATTAAACCTCAGCACACGTTAGCTTGGTTTTGGTCATAATTTTTTAATTCATTCATTGGAAAAGCGAAGATTATTTCTGCTGAAATTAGGTTTTTTGAACATTGATAAATGTCGAAAAATATTTTTTCAAAAATTACCGTTGTAATTGTACCATTTATTATTATTAT
>JBBMKC010255564.1:0-10117 GCA_037834085.1 Bipalium vagum | reverse complement strand
TACGTTCAAATTCTGATTGTTAGCTTGGGTACGCTTTACTCCTTTGTAATTCTTCGGGTTTTGTTTTGTCCTTGATCGGATTTGTATCCTTCTTGTGACTATTTTCTGTGTCCTTTACTACTGAAATACTTCAGTATTTATATTATTTTATTTTTCTGCATTTTTAATTTGAGTAACTTTATGTTACTATTTTTAGATTTCATGTTAAAAATTTTCACTATAAATTTATTTATAGTAATTTTTTCCAACTATTTTATAAATTAATCATCATAATGATTAATTTTTTAATTAATTATAATTATAATAATAATTTTTTATATATTATAATTTTATATATTATAATTTTTATGTCATATTTTATTTTATATCTTATATTAAATAGACGAGAAAGAGAATTATTAGAATCAAATTCCGGGTTTTAACTTTTACAAATAAATAAATAAATAGAATTACACAAATTATATATTGTTTCTTATACAACAAATGAATCACTAAATAATCACTAAAATGTTTAAAATAAATAATGTTATTGTTTTGAGGGTTTTGATTGCTTCGGCTGGATTGACGTTTTTGAAGGGTTTGATTGAATTGGTTGATCAGAAAGTTGGAGTCTCCACAATATTCGCATAAATTTCATTTTATGTAATTTTTTTGTTTTATAATTTAATTTTATAAACAGCAGGGACTTACATCAATACTGAAAATAAATAGTTTGTTTCATTTCATAAGTTTCTTTCATTTTTCTAAATCTAACTTTTATTATGAAAAAGTGCTCGTACGAATACTTTTTGCATATAGTGTATATGTGGATGGAAAAGGCATGATGAAAATAAAAATTTTTCTGTTAAAGCAGGATACTTGGACAATTACTTTATCCAAAGATAGAGATTTGAAATCCGCCTTTGCACAATCACTGCTAATTAAATTGATAAACTCCTCTTTACAATTTTCAGGAAACCTTTTCAAATTTACTGCAAATGGATCAATTACAGATTGAGTTATTTGAGAAGCTTTAGGAAAGTAAGGACATAATGGTCTGTCAGTTGGTTTAGAAATCCCTCAAAATCCAATTTCAAGAATTCCATGTACTTATTAAGTATAGGAAACATAAATTTTCGGATTTGATCTTCTGAACCTAAAGATCCAGCTTCATTCCGAACGCATTAAATTTTTCAACACAGTTTACTATAATTGCATTTCCATTTGTAGTGACAAACACAATGAATTCAATGTGGCAAAGATGTCTACCAAATAATCTATTCTTCAAATGTGTATTTTTTATTCGACGGCGAGATTCTGATATATTGCTTTTTAGTATTATTTTAATTTTTTGTTTTAAAAGTTTTAATTAATTTTATTAATATTAGTAATATTGCATTAGTGGAGACTCCCACCAAAATTACCAAGTGCATCAAAATCCTCAAAATCCCTAATTTTTATAACCATGTTACTATTATACCCTGTCAAAGTAACTTTCGCTTATCGATCAATAACTCCTCACTATACGATGTTGTGCTCGTAATTCTCCTAAGTTCCTAAAAGTGGCTGATTTTAAGTTAAAAATATCGATATTGGGCTTTTAGGTCACTCAACAAAACGTATATTACCATCAGAAGACTTTATGAAGTGTAGTTCGGAAAAGTTAGTTCTTCTTCACTACATATTGAAAAGCCGTCAGAGTTATAAAAAGTATTTATTCAAACAAAACATAATTACATAACACGTAACTGGAACTGTAAATAAAATAGGACAAAATGAAATCAAATCGATTAATACCAAATATTTTTATTTGTAAAAATAAAGTTTTAAAATGAAATTTTAAATGAGAATTCCTAAATCCTTTAACAGTGTTCCTGTAAGCTGTGGAAAGGCCCTGAGGTAATTTACCAGCCATAACTGCTGTGTAAATTACAAACAATAAGAGAAATAGGGAGAATATGAAAACAAAAGCAAAGGTAATTCTACTTATTAGTGATTACCTGAAGATGTGAATTTAAATATGATTTTAGGGAATCTGTGCAAACTATAACAGTTTACCAGATTTTATAATAAATAAAAACAATTAATAAATTATTAATAATAAAAATGATAATTATAATAATGAATGAAAATTACTATTTCAATAGCATATATTGGTAGAGGTCGTCTATGATATCGTCGTCGAAGTTTTTGTGTCTGATTATGATTACATCCTCGTTTGTTTATTATTTCGTTTTTTGTCTGGAATCCGATTAACGATATATACCAGGATTTATTTGAACTTTGTATGGGAAGTACGTGATTTTTGTTTTGTGTAAATAATTTTTTGCGTGTTAGTTCATTTTTAAATTAACCTTATATATTATAATTTTTAATGTCCTTTTTATTTTTTTATAATATAAATTGTTTCCTTATTTATATTACATTTTAATTAATATTATTATTAATCTTACTGATATTATTACAGGGTTTGTCACGTCATTTTTAAATTTTGTCATTCAATTTTTAAATTTTATCATTTCATTTTTAAACTGACATTTACCGTGATTATTATAGAATTATCAAAACACATTTTACATTTCGAAACAAAAACAATTAGTAAATTGGTTTAAATAAACAAATTGAAAATTGAATGACAAAATTTAAAAATTGAATGACAAAATTTTAAATGACATGACAAACCCTGTATTATTACCACTATCGGGTTTTGTGCCTTTGGCCAATCCAACAACTTAAAAAAATAATAAAGCCTTAAAAGAATATCCATCAAGGACAATTATCACCAACCTTTGTAGAAATCCCTATTTTTAATAAAAATATAATTTTGAAATCTTAAATTTGTTATTTCAGTGATTTTTAAGTAGCCTTTGCCATTAAATACTAATTATTTTTAGCTCAACACTTAATTTTATTAGGAACTTAACACATTTTTATTATTAAACATTTTCAGATTGTGCCTTTGGCAAACCAACAATACAATTACTAGAGACAACTATGAAGGATGGTTTCGAAATATGAAATCATTTCTACAAATGTGCAGGAATAGTGATATTTTTATAAAATAAGGATTTGAAATAAAAATGTTCCAACTTGAATTGAATTAGAATTAAAAACTCTGTAATTAATAATTTTTATGAACATCAATTCTTAAAAACTAAACTAATTTTGTAAGTGTTCATTAAAACATTTATTAACTCAGTTCATTTTTTAAAAAGTACAATTAATATTCTAGAAAATTAAGAAAATTTTAAATTTGATCTATCCAAATAATTTTTATAAAGATTATAATGGTTGATAATATAATAATTATTAAATAATAGATCAATTATATAAAATAAATATCAAATATACAAAAAAATAAAATCACATATTATTATTTTTAATTTATAATCAAAATAATTCTGATATATTAAGTTGACCATCATCAAAAATGACAGTAGCATTTGGCCATTTGACATGAATGATTTTTTCCATGTCGGTTTTATTTTCATCTTGAGTTACTCTAAGACTATCGTTATTAAGATAATCTTCAATAGAACAGTCCTCCAAAAGAAATTTCAAAGTGGTTTCTGACATTGCTTTCATGCGCTGCTCAGTTATGTTTTGAATTTTTTTCTCAATTTCTATGTTCCTGCTCATATCTTCTGTCTCCTGGTTCTTCATTTGCTTCTGGTTCGAGTCTATTAATGCGTATCATAAAAAATTTTATATTATTTTGAAATAAAATGATTTATGACTTTAAATGATTTTATATTTTTGTTTATATAATTCTTGAAGTGGAACAAAAAAGTAATCATATTAAGAAGAACTAGCACCAATATTTTATTTTTTAATAACCATAAAGTACTTAAATAAGTCAGGTTTTATGGAAACCGAAAGACATCGGTCATTAATTGTTAATGTTAAATGATAATTTTGCTAAACATTTTCTGTTGTAAATGTAATAATCAATTTCAATAAATCCTAGCGCAATATTTGAAGAAATTTCACCTTTTTTGAGAATAACCTTTTTGTATAAGCTGCATTAGTTTTTCTTGACAAGAGCATTTTCAGACACTGGGTTCTTTACGGATACCTTCGTTGAGCTACGGCTAAATTAGGAGCAAAAAATATAAATGATATTCATAATATGATCATTCATATTTGCCAAGCACTGAATTTTTGATAGATCTGGTGAGATTAACACCAATAAATCTTTTAGAAATGGATTAAGGAAATGAAAACTAGTAATAACCAATCCATATTTATATATTTCGCTCTGGACTGAGTACAATTAAAGCTACTTGATTTGGAAGTCATACACAACAGGTATGTATTTATTTGTAAGAACAAATTAGAATTTCCTATGGTCAATCTTTACCTATTAATAATTTTGCATCGGTGCTAACCGATTTTTAAAACAATTTCCCCATAACAAATTAGGTATATTGCAAAACATGAGCTTCAAATACGTCAATAGCATCATTTGTTGTCGAAAATTATTTGTGCAATTGGTTTTTCAGAGATGAAAAAAATATCATTAGGAGCCAAATATACACCACATTTATCAATTTTTGAGACCTCGAAAAGCTGATTGTTACGTTCCTATTCTGCATGGAAAATTTTCCAAAGTCTTGCATTGGTTTTTCTTATTTCTTTAAATACTTTTGGAAAACAAATACTTATGTACTATTCTCTCTGTGAACTTTTAAACTCATAACTGTGACAGATCCGTTTTTAACAAAAAACTACCATCTTGTTCGAAATGTTTCGAGCCTCAACAACTTTTGTTAGCTTTTACTCATCCTGGAAGACTGAACTAAGGTTGATGAACTAAGCTGACTGATTCACTGTTGTTAAGATAATCATCATCAGAAATCATAATGAATCATGATACGGAAATTACAATGGATTAATTTTATTTTTATATTAAAAAAAAACTTCGAAAATAAAATACTTATTTTTCAAATAATCTGGTGACTGTTTAAACTTGCTAATGTATATAAATAGGGTCAAATTTTATCATGAAAAATTCAGATCACATATTTGCAGAAAAAGCAGCAAAATTATATTTGTCACTCCCATAATTTTTTTCGAATGACAACTTCTAGATCGATTCTAGAGCTCAAGGACAGCTTATCATCAAAATGAATAAAAAAAATTCTTGAATAATGATAATATAATAATAGTAAACTAGGTTATATATTACGGAATTGTTTTTTGTTTGAATAGATACTTTTATAACTCTGACGTCCTTTCAATGTGTAGTAAAGAAGAACTAACTGGCGACCACACCGAAAATGTACATGCTAAAACCAGAAGCATGAAAACAAATTAGTCATGGATGCTTTACCAAAAACCACACAGGACATTTTTGGATTTCAAATCAAACGATATAACGGCAGAAGCTTTACTGAAGCCAATAGTGGTTGAAAGATATTGAGAAATGAATGACTTATGTCTGATCGGCGTATTTAATCTGCTATTATCCGACTAAGCCTCAGCCTTATGGATGAGTTTCAAGACAGAATCAACAACCAGTCATTGTTTGCTGTCACGTTTATGGAGAAGAAACCAATAATTGATTTAATTTTCAAATTTTCAGAAGTTGGAAAAAATTCGGATGAACGATTTGCAACTTTTGAGATCCGTATTCGGCATCTAATGAACAACATCTTAAATTCTGGATTGTCCCAAGAAGAGATCATTACCAAATTTTAACAAAACGAGCTAGAATTGCTGGACTTTGAAATGCTGTTATTTCGAAACCAAACGCCAAAATCGAAGATATCAGACCTATGGCCAAACTATATGAAACACGGGAATCAAAAATGGATCAGAAGAAGGAAATTCAAGTCAATGTCGTAAGAAAAAGAAGCTATGCAGAAACAGTTCAAAGAAACTTTCTCAAAGAATTTCAGCTGAAACGTGATGATACATCTGCTCCTATAATTAAAGCACAGAAAGAATACCGAAGATATGACGGATTTATAAGACATCAAAGACGAGAAGATAAGCCAACATATTCCGAGCAACGAGATGCTCCACAATTATCTACCAAGCATATAACCAGACGATTTTACAACAGATGTAAAGGTATTCCAGCACCACGAGATGAATATCTGCGGTCGAATCAATGTTTTTGTTGCGGTGGTGACGATCATGTGCGAATGCATTGTCCACTGAAAAACAAATATCTAATTTGTGGAAAAGATGGACATCTTTTCCATTCATGCCAGATGTTGAATTCAAACCAGAGAATTCCAAGATCCGTGATGTGCATTCATGATGAGGTAGAAGATGATCCACGAAACCAAGACAATGCTTATGAATCAGATGAAGAAAAAAACCAAGCCGACCTCATTGCTCGCATTTCGTCTGTGGGGTTGAACCATTAAGATCCTCGGAATGTGCCAGATGGTGAGATGTTCCAGTCAGCGGATAGCAGACAGTGAAGTTGGATGAAGTTAAGAGGTATGAAGATCGAAATGTTGTGGGATTCCGGAGCTTCAGTTACTGTGATGAACGAAAATTGTTGGAACAAACTTCAGAATCCACGTCTAGTGAAAAAAAAATGTTGTTGAGTGGCGTATTTTCGTCTGGAGGAGAAACACCACTTGGATCGTTCAAAGCAAATATCTCTTAAAAGGGAAAGGAGAGTGAAGTTGATATTATTGTCGTGAAGAAGCTGCAGCTCGACGTTATTGGAGTTGTCGACATTATGAAGAATTTTAGAATTCAACTGTGTGTGGTAAATAATATTGAGTCACCAGACTTGATTAAGAAAATCTGACACAGGTAGGGGAAATCAAGTATTGATGGTCTTTAATCATCAATTCAATATGCTACTGCGTAATATGTTATTAGTAAAAACTTATTACAATATTGAAAAATATTATTGACCCATTCATTTGAAGACGGTACACCATATTGGTTAAGCATGGCATTATGCCAACAACCGGCCCATTTATTGCACAGGTACCACGAAGACAAGCGATGCATCTTGAATCTAAAGTTGATGAGATTGTTATGTAACATTTTGATGCCGGTGTCATTTCCAAATGCAAAAGTGCATAGAACTCCCAGTTAGTGGTTTTCTGAAAGAAGGATGGTCTATCCGAATTTGCATGGATTTCAGACATGTAAACACCATAATAGAAAAATATATATGTTCCCGATGCCAGAAATGCAAATGTTGCTGTATTGCTTGGGGACAAGCCTATTTACCAGGTGGAATTGACGGATAATGTTAAATCAATACAGCATTTATCAACAAACAAGACCAATTTTGCTTCAATCGGATGCCTTTCGGACTGGCAACAGCACCTGCTACCTTTCAGAAACTGATGCATGAATTGCTTGATGGTTTACTGTACAAGTATATTTAGGTGATATTCTAATATACAGTACAGAAGAAAAAGAACACAATGCCATTTTGGAGTTTGTTTTGCAGCGGATTGAAGTTTAATCTAGCGAAGTGCAAATCTCACCAACGTGAGTTGATATTTCTGGGACATACAGTGAGTGCCAATGGGCAGAAAGGTTTCCAAACACTGAAGGATAAACTATGCCAAGCACCAATTCTGGGTTTTCCAAGCAGAGATTGTATTTTTATTTTGGATACAGATGCAATCTTTGGAGCGATTGAATCTGTTTTGAGTTAACTGAAGGAAGATGGAAGTGAAACATTGATTGCTTATGCCTCTAGACACTTATTGACTCATTAATTGGGATATTGTGTCACCAGAAAAGAGCTGTTATCAATCTATGAATTTGTTCTACATTTCAATCAGTATTTATATGGAAAATTGTTCATTTTGAGAACGGATCATAAAGCTTTGGTTTTTATGAACACCACGAAGAACTCAATTAGTCCACAGTTTCAAACTTGGCTAGCCAATCTATCAGAATATAATTTTTAACCGAGGTATAGAAAAGGCCAGGATTATAGTATTACTGATGGCCTATCCAGAATTTCCCATGTAGTATGCTCTCAATGCCAAACGAAGCATGAGCAAGCCAAGATTGAAAAGCCAAAAACAAAATACGTCAGTGCAGCCCATAATATTACTCCTCAATTGAAAAGAATAAGAAGCGAACAGAAGGCCGATAAACTGATATCTGGATTTATTCAATATCTTTTAGAATAGAGGAGAGAATACCCTGAAGAATTGAAGAATAGCAATTTCTATCATTTGAGAAATAACTTGGATGTTATTGATGACTTGCTACTCTTATCAAAAGCGAACAAAATCTTATCATTAACTCAGAAAGATTTATTGATGATTTTGTGAAGGGAATTCTTTCTGACCTGTACCATTTTGGTAGCAAGAAAATATTCAACTATCTGAAAGATCATTACTATTGGCTATCGATATGGAATTCAGTCATGCTATGCTTAAAAACCAGTGATGTTTGGGCCAAGAGAAAAATTGATCAAGCACTCACTAAAGAAATCCTTATCCTGAGAAGAAGCTCACATTTCTTAGAACAGATAGGGGTAGATGTACTTTTTATGGTAAAAGCAGCGGTACACAAAAAATATATGGTTGTCATTATTGACCGTTTTTGCAAACTAAAGAGTCTATGCGTGACGTCCAAACTTGATGACCAATCAATCTTCAAGGCAAAAATTAACAATTGGGTTAATAAATTTGACAAGCCAGAGTATTTTAACAGATCGAGGAAAGAAATTTGAAAGTTTTTGGATTCAACAAAAAATGGAGAGATCTCAATATGAAGTGTGAATTTAGTTCACCTTAACAGCCCCAGTTCAATGATCTAGTCGAGCGAGCAATCCGAACGATTCGAGATATGATAACTAAATCTCTAAAGACCGGTTGTCGAGAAAAAGATTGGCACATAATTGCTTCAAAGAATTGAGTTTAGTATAAATGCTACTCAACAGAGCTCAACAAAGTTTTCTCCATTTGTGATTGTATTGGGCTACAAAGTCAATATTCATTCTGGCAGCCGTGACCAAAACTATCCAGATACAGAGATCATTAGAGAATCTCGAAGAAATTTAGACATTGCAGCCGATAAAATGAAGAACTTCGAAACGGATATCAGAGGTCGAAGTGGGTTTTCAATTGGAGAAGATGTATTGTTACGGAAAGAGCCGCAAAAAAGAAAGAAGAATTATTTCCAATATGAAAGTCCATATAAGATCACAAACTTCCTATCCCCACACCAAGGTGAACTGACAGGTCAAGAAGGAATCAAAAAGAGGAGAATTGAATGGGTGAAGAAGTGGCATCAGTTTAATTGAAAGGGGAGTTACGTGTTACGTAATTGTGTTTTGTTTGAATAGATACTTTTATAACTCTGACGTCTTTTCAATGTGTAGTAAAGAAGAAATAAATAACAAAATAAATATCTTGTAAAATAAAAGTTAAACACAACAAAAGAATTTTTTGCTTCCATAGTACAGTTTTATCAGTTTAGGAAAAGATAATTATCTTTTTTATTAAATTTTAAAAATATTTATTTTAAAATCACCAAAAGAACGTTACCAATCATCATTGAGACAATTTGTGGATTTTTAAATGACGGAGAAAATAAATGGAGTCGGAATCTGATTTCAGCTTTCCAGTCACTGACAAGACTTCTGTTGTGACAAAACAAAATACAATAGTCAGTTTTCCATTTTATAATCCAAACTGGATATTTTGGAGTCTTCAAATATGTCCCAATCTATAGAGATGAAAAAATTTAAAATATCAACGTAAAAACCTATAGATACCCTGCTGACATGTTTAACTACACAAAACTTTTAATTTTATAGTACAAATAGAAGTAGACAAAAATGCATTTAATAAAAATCTTTTTTAAAATTTTTAATAGAAATTACTTAAAAATCTGGCTTAAAGACATCACGAAAAATCAAAAGATTTAATATTCATAATTTTATCCTATTACAAAAATCCGGAATTTCCGAATAATTTAAATTATTATACCCCTTTCAGTATATACAGGATGGCCGATAAGTACGTGTAAAAATAAAAAAATATATTTAAAGTCATTTCTATGCATATAATTAGTTACAGTCGGCGCTCAGTTATTTGAAAAAAGGGGATTTCAAAAAGTTCAAATAACTCAATTATTGAAATAACTCAATTACAAATAAAATTTATTTTAAAACAAATCCATGATCTTC
>JBBMKC010255554.1:0-10119 GCA_037834085.1 Bipalium vagum | reverse complement strand
CTGATGAATGTTTTATTAAAAAATAAAATTTTCGATTTTAACTTATTTCATTTTTTCGGCAAAACATTATGCCTCAATCTAATAGTATCTTGCTGTAAGTAAATGACATGAACATTAAGATCAACCAGTTGGTTGCAAGAATATTTCTATTAAGTGTCAAAATTGTTCTCCATTCACCGTAACTGTCTTATTTTCCACAACTTCTAAAAAGTATGGATCAATTACATCTCTTGCCTATATTCCACAGGTTATAGCTACTTCAAAACATATGGTTGCTTTGTTGTCCAAATTCGTCAATTTTCTCTGGTAATTACTGCTTCAATCAAGTGAAAGTGAGCTTCATCGATCATAATAATTTTTTGTCAAAAACCAGGATCCTCTACAGATCGGTCTGACCATCAATTGCAATAATCTCGGCGACATTGACGGTCTGATTCCACTAAGCTAATTTTCTAAGATTTTAAATTCAAATCATCATGCATTATCTACGACAACCTGGATTCAAAGTAGTAAAGCTTCTGTTGGTACACGCTGTACTTAATTTTTGAAAACTTAACCTTCAAATTTTAACTTTCACGAATTTGTGTTATTATTAAGGTAATAATTAATTCGGCTTTTTAATAATTTTCAATATCTGTTATGTACATTAGAACATTAGTGTCCATTACTTATAAATATAAATTGGTTTGATGAAATGAATATTATTATAATATCACAATACATTACAAAGGTAAACTATTTTGTTTATACTTTCATTCAATTGTCTATCCCTGCCGCCAATCAAAACCGTTTTTAATTTATTGATTTATATATAAAATATATAATTTACTTATTTATAACTTTTCTAGAAAGAATAGTTCAAGACTATATGCTCGACCATCATTAGCCGCTGGACTTATTGCAAATATGGTTAAAGGAGTAAACGGTTTTAAAAATAATTTCCTATTTAACCATTAATTAAAATAGGGGAAAAATATTGTGGTTTTTTATGGTTCTCAAACAGGAACAGCCGAAGATTTTGCTACACGAATTTCAAAGGAAGCGGTTCGATATGGTATGAAAGGGTTAGCAGCCGATCCCGAAGACTGTGATATGGTAAATTTTAATATAAATTGCAATTTTTACAATTATCAATGGTCTCATTAAGGAAGAACTGTTAAATTTGTCAAAAGTCGATAGATCACTAGCTATATTCTGTATGGCGACATACGGTGAAGGTGATCCTACTGATAATGCACAGGAATTTTACAACTGGATTCTAAATGCCAGCGATATCAGCCTTAATGGACTTCGATACGCAGTTAGATTAAAGTGAAATTTGTCATATAAGTTAATTGTTAGGATAAACAAAATTAGTTCAATATGTGAACATAAGAATCATTCGTTTAATAACTTCATAAGTTTGATATTATTTATCCTTAACGTAGGTCTTCTGGTTTTGACATTTATTTAGTTATCATGTCAATTTTAGATAAATCAATAATTAATAATTCACTATTTTTTTATATTTTAAAACGGTTCTTTCATTGAAAAAAAAATGTTAAATAATATTTATATGTTAATAATATTTATATCGTTAAATATTCAATTTTATGATGAAAGACCTCTTTTTACCAATATTATTTTATATAACTTCTTTATATTAACTTCCAAAATATAACTTCTTGTAAACTGGCAAAGTGGTTTTCACCTTCGATAATAATAAAATATTTCAGAATTATTTTCTAAAATTTTTCAAGATACATAATTAATTGATACAATTTTTAATGAATATTGAATTGTCGATCTTAAAAAACTATTTTGGCTACTTCAAATAGGCGATACTATCCAAAAATTCAACGGAAGCCATTTAATCAATATTCTATAACCTTTTCAATTTCCCAATCTTGATAAGTCTTTCTTAATCCTTTGATTTTATCCAGGTCGATATATGTAATGCTTTTAATAAACACATTCTGTGCATAAATCTTTCATTACACCATTCTTATGCTTGCTTTCACAGCAGCTATTATTTTATTTATAAATTCCTGTATGTGTTTTCGTGTAAATTGTTGTTTTAAATTTATAATTTCTTTGCTTTGTAACATGAGAACATCTAAAAATGGAATAAAGATTGTCTTTTTTTAATGAACGTTTTTCTTTTCTAAATTGTCCATAAATATTGAAGCCAACGTTGGTTCTAGTTTAGAGCCTATTGCAACATCATTTATCTGAGAGTACCGTTCACTACAAAATTAAACCGATATTCACTCCAAAATTTCCAAGAAATAAAAGTTGTATTCCAACTTAGAATACCATTTGTTTAAACAGTTTAATTACATTAACTTTTACATTAAAAAATTTAGAAATATAAAAAAAACAGTTACATTTAAGAAGAAAAGGACCCAATTTATTATTCAATTAAAATATATTTACTTATATGTTGAATACAAGTTTAAAAAAATTTCCCATATCAAAATTTCTTGTGGATAATTTTTTCTGAGTTTTCTTTTCTTTACACTCCAAAATGCTTCGATATTCATTGTGTTGACATTTCTGTTGACTGGATTTAGGAAGTTTTTGGAATGATTAACTGAGTAATGTTGAAAATTCATTTCTGGTAATAGTTCAGATAATTTTGCATAAGCTTTCCAACAATCAGTCATCAAGATTAAAATAATTCCTTGTATGAGTTTTGATGATGGATACCAAAGTTTCACGATTTCTTTTATCAAAAATTTGAATAAATCTTGTTTTTTCTATAATGCCGTTCAATAACTGCAACAGACCATTGTTGGCCCTTTAACAATTTTCCTTTTCAATATTTACTGTAAACTATGAGAATTCAACTATTTCTACAATAATATTAGTACCACAAAATTTTTCTTTGCTTTTCTTCGTGTAATATATAAAATGAATTGTTGTCTTAATTTGATTTTTCTCAAAGTTTTTGTCTCAATAGAATGTGTTAACAGTATATTATTATTTTGGTGACGATCGTGCGAACGTATTAATAAAAAAAGTTTTAATATTAAAAAATTAAGAATATATATTTTAAAGATGAATATTTTTACACCCCCTTTTAACTTACTATCTTAACTTACTCTACCTTCCTTTAAATATAACTCCATATACCTTTAAATATGTAATTTGTTAAGTATTCCTTTATTACAGCATAAACCGTTGTTAATTTGATATTTAAAACCTGTGCTATTTCTTTTTTTGTATGACCGTTAAGATACGAATCGATTATTCGTTTTTCTATCTTCATTTGAGGGCGTGAGAGAATGTTAACAATTAATCGAAAAATTTTTAAAAAGGTATTTAATTATGTATTTAAACGAGTTTTAAATTGATTTACATAAATTTAAAATTGATTTTCCTAATTTCAAAATGTAGCTTCACAAATTCAAAATGAGAGTAAAAACCCTGTAAAATAGGTGTAAAGTTTTATAAAAAAATATTTCGATATGGTTCATTTGTTTAAATTTTAAACTAAGGAACATCGCTTACAACTACTCAGCAATCTTTTGTTAAATGAATATTAAAAAATAAACAATAAGCAATTAAAATATGAAGTTTAGAATTTCTAGAATATAAGACAGAAATAGGAAATGAAATAAATTTCATACAACTCTATGATAAAATCTAGTTTTATCGCTACTGACGACTTACCTGGAAAAAAATTGTCAATGAAACATTGAAAAATAGCGATGAATTTAATTACAACCAGATTGATTATTTCAGAGAACTGAGTCTGGTACTTTTCAAAAAAGTTGTGATTTTATTTTAGTTGTCTTTTGTTTGCAACAGAAAACTTAAGACCTGCTGTAAAAATGTTTATTCAATGTTTCCAGGTCTCATGAATTTCTAAGACAACACCTTTTCGTTATTTCTTAACTAAATTAAATTATCCAAATATTTCAGGTTTCTTTTCCTACATTTTCGATACCAACAAATTATTTCTTAATATTAAGCATTTTTTTTAATACCCTTGTCTTACAAATTGATCTTGCTCTGTATATTGGTAGGCAATAAAGGATTTGTAAACATAAATTGATAATAATGAAAAAATAGTCGTTAATGGTTTCAATCTTGAATAGTCACAATTTTAATTTTATTTTGTTTTACGTGACCTTATAAACTCTGTCAGAACATTTTAGTCTTATTCTATTATATTCTTTCTTATAAGACCAATTCAACAATGATATAACGATAATATGCAAAATCAATGTGATATTTAACTAAGAATATGAATTATACTTTGATAATACGGCAAAAACATTTTTTGTTTAAACTATAATATCATTGCTATTGACAACAGAAAGACAAATAAAATATGATTGTACTATTTATTTTTTTATTTTATTATTATTGATTAAGAACAAGGTAAAACAATATTTGAAATAATTTCACAATTTCATGATAAAGATACGTTCCTTTTTTAGTTAAATTTTCTATTTTTTTTACACATTATAAGCTAATTTGTTAAAAAGAATGAAGAATGTACTGTACTAATTCTACCATTAACTTCAACAGAACTTAACATTGTACGTAAGCTGATTGAAAATTGTCAATCTTTACCGACCTTGAAAAGGCTTTACTTTATCAACGTGAACTATTAAATCCGTCAATTTTGAGTAATTGTGTAATCTGAATTGATTTAAGATTAGACATCTATTGTTCATTTTACTTTTGGTCTTCCATCTCTTTTCTTTATTATACAACTTTATCAAAAATCGACGAAAGTATTTGTTTTATCCCATCTATTGCACATAGATGAACGTAGAATGCGTCTTGTAAAGTCCAGTCGAGATTGACTGAACATCGACTGAAATTTATTTCACGTGTAAAATAAACACGAAGCACGAGATTCAGGCATTTGATAGACAAACTTTTGATTATGTTGGTTTAATTCATTTCAACCATGAACTTTTTTTAGGTCTTTGGTCTTGGAAATAAGACTTATGAAAATTTCAATTCGATGGGGAAATTTTTTGATAGACGTTTATCTGAATTGGGTGGACATAGGATCCATGAATTAGGATTGGGTGATGATGATGGAAATATTGAAGACCACTTCATCACTTGGAAAGAAGGTCTTTGGACTTCAGTCTGTAACCATTTTGGTATTTCTGCAGATAAAAAAGACATCAAGTTTGTGAAGTATGAATTATTTTATAACTTTAATTTATTTAGTTTACGAAATTATCGTCTGGAATTGGAAAAAGATATTCCATCGCAATTGATTTACAAAGGCGAAGTGACGAGATTGGGATCATTCGAAAAACAGAGACCGTAAAAATCTTAATTAGAAATTTTTTCTTTGATTTCGATGTTCAGACCTTTTGATGCAAAAAACCCTTTCTTAGCAAAGATGTTGGTGAAAAGAGATTTGTGTAAAACAAAAGATCGCCACGTTTTGCATATTGAACTTGATATTACCGATTCTCGAATTAAATACGATTGTGGAGACCACGTCGCAGTTTTGCCAACTAATAATCCTGCAATGGTTGAAAAATTGGCTAAAAGATTGAATATTGATCTTGACCAAGTCATTTCTTTGGTTGCGATTGATGGTAAAGCAGTAAGAAACAGATATCTTTAACAATTTTCAAATTTAGAGGACAATCCCAAACGTCACCCTTTTCCTTGCCCAACAACTTACCGATATGCACTAATGCACTATATCGATATTAATAATCCTTTAAAGACCAATGTTGTTGGAGAAATAGCAGATTATGCTACGAATGCAGATGAAAAGAACTTTCTAAAGAGTCTTGCAACTATTGAAGGAAAAGTAATAATAATAAAAATAATAATAATAAATATTCTATTATTTTAAAATGTAATTAAAATGAACTGTGTCTAAATTAGTGATTAAATCTGTTTTTAAATTATTTTTTATATAATTCGTGACTTAAATAAAACCAATGTTCAAAAATGTATCTATTTATTTTCATAATCACCAAAATTCAGTTTCCAATAATAATTATTTTTATATATTTCATTATCATTTAATTAAATAAGTTTTACCTGGCAAATCTTTTATTTCCCTTAAATGATTTTCTTATTTTGTTATCAGTAACAGTATTGTATTCAAATAATGAATAATTTAAAATAAATAATATTTGTATTATTGAAAAAATTTAAATAATAATAATAATATTATTATTATTTTTATATTAATTATCATTGTATAAATGTTATTATTTTTTATTATATATTTTCTTTTCATGTCAAGTAATAATTGAATTTTTAATTATATTAATTTTACATATTACAGAAAGTAAGAGGTAATTAGAACAATAAAGTATTGGTAAAATAAATGAAGATTGAAGGGGAGAAAGTTAGGCCCATGGTTTTCACATACAAGAAATTTCGTTCTTAAGCAGCGTTTAGAAAACAAGTTTTATCTTTATAGAAAGAAGGAACATTGTCAGGTGACAGAGACATAGGCAACCCAAAACCACCAGTCGAAGACTGTTAGGTCGATTCTAAAGTAAAATAATATAAAGTTAAAACTACCTTTTTTAAATAATTTAATTATTTTAATTTAAGCTTTCAATTTCAAATAATTTTATTATTATCATGTGATTTTGCATTTAGGCTAAATACAAGGAATGGATTTTGGATTCCAGAAGAAATCTTTTGGCTATACTTGAAGATATGCCGTCTCTAAATGTGCCGATTGATCATTTATTAGAATTATTGCCCAGATTGCAAGTCAGATATTATTCCATCTCTTCTTCACCGAAACTTTATCCAGATACGATACATGTAACCGCCGTTATTCTCGACTATATGACAAATACGGGTTCTTATTTTTTATTTATATATTGACATTAAAAAATCTTTTAACATCAGATAAAATTAAAACTTTAAAATTATTAAAATATAAGTCTTAACTATTATTATCAGATGTTAATACTAGAGTGATGCAAAAGTTCGTGCTCAAAATTATATATTTATTTAAAACAATAGCACTATTTAAAATAAAGTCCATCAGCTTCAATGATTTTACGCCATCGATCTGCTAGCATTATTATCTGGTCAAAGTACCAATTTCTTTGTTTTAATTCGAAAAATTCTTCACAATGCCCGCTTTCGACGAAGAAGGTCAGGATAATTCAGCTTAAGTGCATCATAAACACGATCAAGCTTCTGAATGTAAAGCTCTGCATTTATGGCTTTACCATTTAAAACCAGTTCATAATGAAGAACTCCTTCAAAATTCCACCGAACACACAGCAAGAACTTCCTGGCAAACCTGGATTGACCTGCAACCGTAGGCGGGTATTGACCTCTTGGAACCCACCATTTTTCTCTGTTATGCTTGACTAAGTATATCCACTTTTCATCTGATATAACAATACGCCCCCAAAAGCGATCAGCTAGCGAGTTCTCAAGTAGCTTTTAGCACATATCAACTCTGCTCCTCATTTGCTCTTCACTTACGTAGTGTGGATCATGTCGTGATTCTTTGTGAATAAAATCAAATTTATGTAAATGTCTCAGGACAGTTGTTTGATGTACACCAATATTTACAGCAAAATAGCGTGAATTTGAAGAAGGATTGTCTTTCAAGACTGTAATCAATTCATCATCCAGTAGCAGTGAAGGACGATCTAAGAATGACTTGTCTTCAAGGTTTAAATATCCATTATTGAAGCGCTTGAACAACTTAGCAACAGTCCTCTGAGCAAAAATTCCTTCACCTTCAAACTCGCATATCTTCTTGCAAGCATTCCTCATGCCAAAGCCTCTTTTCCAATAGTGGCGCAACAACATTCTTATCTCAAATTTTGTAGAAGTCATCTTAATAACAAGATTTGAAAAAATTATTTATTGACATTCAAAAACGTACAGTCAATATTTCAATATTTAAAAAATAATAAATTTCTACTTAAATAAAATTATACATTTTAAACATAAAATGTAGCAATTAAATTTTGAACATAACAATAGAACCTTATTTGGAATGTAAAATTTCTTAATAAGATTTTTTGAGCACGAACTTTTGCATCACCCTAGTATGATCAATAAGATTTTCACAGCTTCAAAATTTTTATTTGACAGCTTTTCCATTTTACATTAATAAAAATGAATTATTAATATTAGGTAGAAACATAAAAGGTGTGGCAACAAATTATTTAAATATGCTGACAACGTCATCGGTTGTGCCTATTTATGTAAGACGAAGTCAATTTCGCTTGCCGTATAAGAGCCAAACACCCATTGTTATGATAGGTCCAGGTACTGGCATTGCCCCATTTAAGGGATTTGTTGAAGAGAG
This sequence comes from Bipalium vagum, assembly GCA_037834085.1. Taxonomy (NCBI): domain Eukaryota; kingdom Metazoa; phylum Platyhelminthes; order Tricladida; family Geoplanidae; genus Bipalium; species Bipalium vagum. Next base: position 1,844 of record JBBMKC010255554.1, on the reverse strand, counting down.
ATCTCTGGCTAAAAATTCAGGTGAACTAATAATTAATAAAATATTTTAAAACCAAATTTAATAGGAAAAGATATTGGTGAAACTGTTTTATACTTTGGATGTCGAAAACAGTCTGAAGACTTTTTATATGGGGATAATTTGAAAAAAGCTCATGAAGAGGGAACACTCAAAGATTTATATTTGGCATTTTCCCGAGACCAAGCTGAAAAAATTTACGTACAACATTTGATGTCAAGAGAACAAAATAGAAAACAGATTTGGAATATCATCAACGAAGGCGGTCATTTTTATATTTGTGGGTAAATCGGAGTTTTAATTGGCTTAAAATAATTTATAAATATCGGTTACAGGGATGCTAAATATATGGCAAAAGATGTAAATATTTGTCTCTTGAGTATTTTCGCAAAAGAAGGAGGAATGAATGATACTCAGGCCCAGGAATATTTAAAAATGTTGCAAAATAAGGGTAGACATTCCTCGGATGTTTGGAGCTAGGATGTTTTGACATTTTCATTTAACATTTTTGAAATCACACGATTCTTTGATTCTTATGTTAGTCTTTTGGCAGCGACTTTTAATTATGGAAATGGTAGTTAAATGTATCAAATAAAAGTAGATTATCATAGTCGGTTTTATTAAATTAACGATGCAGAAAAGCTATGAGGAAAAAATCATTAATTTTGTTATCTTACTTTTTGAAGAATTAAAAATTTTTCATATATAGTGTAATATAAAATTCCATCGCTTTTAAATTCAAAGCTTTATTCTTTATTACAATTATTATTCAAAAAATACGATCCATTGGCTGAAATACACTGTTGCCACAAAGTAGAAAGTTTTTTATGCCCTCTCGATACCAACTGGCTGATTGAAAAACTGCTGATAGCTGGCTTCGAGCTGAGAACGTTCAGAAAACTGTTTCCCACGTAGGAATTGTTTGAGAGGCTAAAACAAATAGTAATCGAATAGAGCAAGAACGGGACTGTATATTGGATGAAGAAGTCCCCAATCAAGCTTTTTGGATTTTGCTGAGTGATTTGTCCCGTGTGGGTTCTAGTACCATCCTGCAGGAAGACTCTACTTTTCTTGACATCATTGTGAAAGGAGAATGACACAGTCGATTTTGTACTCTTTGAAGCTGATCAATGTATATATCTTAGCAGTAATTGTATTGTGAAGCGGAACCAGCTCCCATAATTAAAAATGCTGAAGACACTTCACCAAACACATAGAAGTTTTCTATTTTGGTGCATCCGTTTTGCCATAGTCAAAGCTGGTTGATTTCGACTTAATCAGTGATTCTGTTTCCATAGGTTGTCGTACTGAACCAATGATTCCTCACAGGTAATAAGTCGGTCAAAAAACAAATTCTGACTCTTTCTTTATTCTAGAACTCAAATAATAATGAATAGTTTGATCAAATCTGTACCTAAACTTATAGTATTATATTACCTTAAAACAACTAAAAATACACTATCTATACAATTTTCAAATCTATCGTTTGAATATTAAAAACGATGGAATTTTATGTTACACCCTAAATATATAATAATTATTATGTATTATGAATAATTATGAATATATTTTCTAATGAAAAATCTAATAGTAAACATATTTATCTTAATTTTTTAATTCATATAGATCACACAAGCTACCTAATGAACATATGAAATTATGTTCAGAAGGAGAGGTAAAAGTAAGATTTTCAAAGAAGATTATTGTAAATTAAAAAATCATTATTTTATAAATAAAATAACATTTGTAATGTTAAGTTTTTGATATAAAGACCTAAAAAGATAAATTATTATGAAAATAAAAATGATTATTATTGATTAATATTTAAT
>JBBMKC010255543.1:0-10120 GCA_037834085.1 Bipalium vagum | reverse complement strand
TTATTATTATTATTATTATTATTATTATTATTATTATTATTATTATTATTATTATTATTATTATTATCATTATTTTAATCTGACAATATTATTTATTAAGAGCTATATTAAAAATACTTACGAAATATAGGCTAGGAGTTCGGATTCATTTTTTTTCGATTTCGTGACAGACAAAACGGTGCTGAGTATTTGTTTCTGTTAAAGGAAACTTTTATAAAAATATTAAAACTTTTATAAGAAATCAATCAATATTTATTACCTTTAACAGTTCGTCAAGATTAAAAATTATAATAATTTTCAAAAGCTTCCTTTACCAATTTTTATAGTTAACTCTTAGTTATACTACACATAGACTTAAAATGAACTATGTCCCAAACTATAGTTCTAAAAATCCATAATCTAAAAAGTTTAGAGAAAAATACATTTTTAAAACTTTAATCTAGATTTTGAGAAGCCATTCCTAAAAATTACAGGAATTTCCTAAATTTATCGAAAATTAAATTCTGTATATATTATACTATATAAGCGAAATGCAAAAATTTGACCTACTTTGGCGCCAATAAAAGTATAGGATTACCAAATATATATAAAAATTTTGTTATATAAATGTTTTTGTTTATTTAATCAAATTTGAATGTGTGATTCAAGTTACATTGACTGTTTTTGTTGATATCGCAGCTATCATACATATTCAAATTCTTTCAATTTAATTGCTTCAAAACGCAAAGCTCTAGATATAAAAACCAAGGTTGATATTATCTATCAAAAGGGGATGCCTAACAATCTGATATAAATTTAAAGAATAAATTGTTGACAAATCAAAAACTTTGAAGGACAAAGATACAATTGTACCCGCATTTAAAAATGAAAGAATATTTTTTTGACTAAAAGACTTTGACCTGGAAACTATTATCAGCTCGATGAAGCTATAATCACTTGGTTTTCTTATTTAAGATTCGAAAATGTTTCGGTCAATGAACAAATATTGACAGAAGTGGCCTCACAAACAGCTTCAGAGTTTGGAATACCAATTTTCTCAGCCTCTAGGTTTTATTTAACGTTTCAAAAAGGTATTCAATTTCATTTAAAACCATTTCTGAGTGAATCTGAAACCGGTAAATGGTTTTTAAGAAAGACTTCGGACTTTATTACAAAGATTTAATGACAATGATATTTATAAAATGGATGAAAAGGGATTATTTTATAGAATGTTACCAGAGAAACCACTAGAATTTAAAAGAAAAGATTGTCAAGGTGGCAAGCATGAATTACTACGATTGTTTGCACTAACATGTCAGGTAGTGATAAATGTAAACTTCTTGCAATTGGTAAATCTGCTAATCCAGGGCGCTAAGAAATGTCAACTGGCTACCAATAATTTCAGTAAGTAAGGGTTTCATTGGAAATAGCTTCTCAAAATGAGGATTTCCGAATTCATGTGATTCGAATTTAATTAATGTAGATGATGTCGAATCAGAATCGTGTTATAGTGACAGACTCTTAAAAAATGATGAGAATTTACATTAAATTCTCCAAAATTACAGCATACACCACTTTACTGTCAGTCATTCACAGAATTTCGTAAATTCAGAGTATCACATGCGAAGAATGGAAGTGCAAATACTCTCAAACAACAACTTCTAAATTCGTGAAAAATCTCAAGATTACACAAATTTTTATTATGCTCTTTCTAATAGATATTATAAGACTCTAATATGCTTTGTGCTTTTAGCTCCTCATACCATCTATTAGGTGTGTGAATAAATAAGTGGAATTTTCTGAAGAAATAATTAAGAAGAAAAAACTAAAGTTAATAATATTTATTATAAGAACTGAAACACATATTTTTTGTTAGAAGTATTGTCCATCAGTTGCCACTACTTGTTCCCATCTTTCAAGCAGGCTACGCATTCCATTTCGAAAAATTTCCTAATTTTTTGAGGAGGTCCAACAATCGAACCATTTTAGGATGTAATCATAAGAACGAAACAGCTGGTCACCTAGATTATGCTACATGAAACGGAAAAAGTGGTAATCTGAAAGAGGGATATCTGAGGAATACGGCGGGTGAGGTAATATTTCCCATCCAATGGTTTCTATGTATGTAGTAACTCGTGTCGAAACATGCGACCGCGCATTGTTATGTAACAAATAGTTTGCATTATAGTTTATGTGAATTTTGAATTCAAGTAAACCTTTGAAACAACCTAATGTTAATGATAATCCTGGTCATGAGAATATCAGTTTTTATTAAACTAGTCAATCCCAAATTAACCGTAATCCAATCTAAACCTAAAAATTGTGTCTCTGCAAATAAACATGTCAAAGGAATCTTTAAAAATGATGATCATCGAGGACCCGGGATTTCAAACTTGATGAAAAGAAAAGCCTATCTTATTAATTAACGCTTGATAAAAATTAGACATTAAAAATAGAATTGGCACCTTTTGCAGTACATGGTACACATCATCGTCTGATGAGAAATATTTCACAATTGAACAATATCCAAACATACAGAATGATTGGGAGCATACTCGCAATAGTTATAAAGCTTGTTAAAAGATTCCTAGAGTACAGAGAGTCTATCATCTGGCATCTGTCATGGTTTGAATAGATGTATTTTATTTGAGCTCCACTCAGGTATATTTTGTAAAAAGTGTAAGAACTGGAACTAAAGTATACAAAAACAAAATTTTGGATTTTTGAGGAATCTTAAGATTATGAGCTAGTTCCGAGTCCTGCTGAAACCCCCAATGCTATTTTTTAAAACATTTTCATTTTTAATTACATGCTTAGATTTTAAAGTGTTTTGTATAAAATGTTGAGTTGTATGATATTTTGTAGATAAGAATATTTGTTTCGTCGGATCTTTGAAAGTCAATCTAACCCATAAAAATTCTTTTAATAGATCTTTCTCGTCGGAAACAATTCAATCTTTCACATTCATCTCTTACATTGATACAGTATATCAAACCTCGACGTTTTATGGGTTCAACTGACTTTGAATGCATTTCGACTACTGTGTTAGACTTAGGTGGATTTTATTCATCCAAAGAATTTTAATCCAAGTCATTCAAATAGTTCAACAGTTTAGTTCTGATGGTAATTTTTTATTTCGTGATAAATTTCCTTTTATTTTTGTGAAAAATGTACAGGGTGTTACATTAATTTGTGTACGGGTTTAATCTATTTAATCAACAATATTAATCAATTTGTCAATGAACATAAATCATTTTTATATATTATTGTAGATAAGTTATTGGAAAAATATAAATATTTTATAACTGTCTGGAAAACGTTTTGGAGAAATCATTTTGATTCCAGTAGATCTCTGTCAGAAAGTTTGTAGATCTTTATTTCCAAGATTACAGAAATGTATAGATGTCCAAGGAACGCGAAATGAACAATTAATATATTATTACTTAAATTTGTTGATAGTCATTTTTTATTTGAATAGTTTTTGTATAAAAAAATCTTGAATTAATAAATTTGGTTAAAAGTTAGTTGATTATTTGTGCTTTAAACGTGTATACATATTTATGAAACACTGTGAATTTTTTTTGTAAGCTTCTTAGATATCCAGATGAATTTTGTGTAACTGATTTTGAAATATTTAACAGCTTAGTCCATCTAAAAATAATGCACTTTGTACGGTTTTTGTAACACTTTGATAATTTGTTCTGTGTTTTGCTATTTTGATATTGATTTTTTCTCAAATTTCTTATACTTTTATTATTTTTCATTATCAGCAAAAGAAAATATTTATTTTCCAAATTTCTCCTTTGATTAGATAGGAGTATTAAAATTCGTTCGTTATTAAGCAGAGGTTTACTTGTACGGGGTTTTCAGAATGTTTAATAAGTTTAAAAATTGTTTAACGAAATTCTTTTCTATCATTACTACAATTATCAAAACCACAATTTAAAATTACAGAAAAAAGTATTTTGGCATGGGAATAAAGGAAATTGCTTGTCTTAAATATGAATCAGGTATTACATTGTATGTTTTGTACATAAATAGTGATTGTAATGATGATGAAGGAAAATCTTTGAAACAAATTTCAACAATGTTGGACATTAATTACCAAACTGTAGCCTCCATTGTAGGAGTATATAGGACCGCATTAATAAACCCAATAAAAATTCCGGCTGAGAAAAGAAAATGTTTAAAATAGAAGTGAATTTTATTAAGGAAAATATTGATGAGGATGTTTCAATAACATTAAGTACAATAAAAAGAGATACTGAAGCTTAATTAAACATAAATACTTCAACATCAACCGTTTATAGGGTGATTACAGGATTTTTTCATATTTATTCAAAAATGTAACTTTAATTCAAGAAGCTGGAAATAATGATAATTATGAAAAAAGAATGCTATATGATTCGAACTTCATGCTTTTAAATTATGACAAAATAATTTTTTATGCGACCGGGGTTAATTTTAATAATTTCGTATTTAATAAAAACACTATGAAGTTATTAAAAATTGTGAAAACCTTGTATTTAAAAGTTTGGAATAAATAAGAACAATCAATATTTCAAAGATAATATGAGAAAATGATGTATTCAAACAATTTAGTTTTTAATGACCGCCGTTTATTATTCAACTTTAAATTAGTTCGTGGGTGTGTTAAATTATGTCATTATGGTCATGATTTCTCATTCCTCGAAAATTGCTCAAGACTATTATTGAAATAAATTATTTTTAAAAAAGAAAATTTAATAATATGGATTACTTGTTCGTGTTCGGAAGGCCAGTTGCACTGACTTATGGTTGTTTCGTACGAATATTTTCTAAAATAGAGCTTAATAGTGTAATAATTTGATAATGATCACTACAGGCATGACAAGGTGCAATTCTGACAGTCAAGCGTCTTATTGATGATTTCGGATTTTACTCTTGAAAAGCAGATAGCTAAAAGGTTAAAAGGTATTAAACTCTGTCAAATAACAAATAATTCAAACAATCATTGGACTTAGGCGTAACATCACAATTTCTTATATTTCCATCTGAGATACTTGAGAAGGCAGGCATTGAAGCATTAAAAGCATATAGCGGATGCTGACAATTACATTGAAGTATTATGTGCCTTTGTGTACAAGTTTTCATACAGCTCTAATTATACATAGAGATATAATTATATATATATATATATATATATAATTATACAATGATATAATCAAAATATTCACAGCTTTTTAAAATTCAGTAGAAAATCAAATTTACGTCTTAACAAAACATTGGTAAACACTTGAGTAACATGATAATTAAAATTTTGTGAGTTGTGATGATATAATAAATAAAAATAATATAGAATTATTATTGGATATATAGCTGCAGTATTTTATTTTTGTTTTAATTGATTAATTTAATCTCAAAGTAATCTTTTATTCTAAATGCTGTATAAAATAATTATTATAAAAATTAATAATTTTAAACGATAAACTTTAAATAATGCACAACTTAATTAAATAAAAAAAAACAGAAAATAATGATTTTGTAAATATATAAGATTTTAGAATTTCTATTGTTTGGTAGTTAAAATTGGTTTAACCAATCAAAATTGTTAAGTTATGTGTTTAACTAAGTTCTTGACTACTTTTTAAAATTGACATTTCATTAAATAGAGTGTGATTCAAAAGTAGTAGCGCATACCTTAAACAACCATCATTTTTACAATTATTAAATTATTGGTTTATTTTAATATTCTGATAGAGGATTAAGTAAACTTTAATTTCATATATAACATGTTAATTTTTGGTCGAAGTGAGTTATAATTTTTATCAAGATAGAACCAATCGAATAATTGAATATTTCCAAGGAAATAATAGAAATCGTAAATTGATTATTTTTTGTGGAAAATGGGCCAATAAGATACAAGGCATAATAAAACGATTTATATTATTACACATCTAATAATATTACACATTTATAAAGAAATCAATAAATAACAAAGGAAACCAAAAGAGGATGAAATCCTCATTCATAAATAATTCGTCAAAATCGGTTAGCAACGATGGTGAAATTTTGGATATTCATTATAGTAGTGTTCACAGAATAAAACAAACACTTGGTATAAAAATACACACTAAAAAGAAGAAACCAAAGTATATCAAAAATCAAGAATTAAGAGCACGAAAAGGGAGCAAGTATATTTACAATAAAGTAGTACAATTTGGTGGAATTTTTATTTTAAAAACTAACGTCCAGCAAATCTAAACAAAGTACCTGTTAAAGAATTTTATTTAGAAATACCTGGAGTTCAATTTGATCCATCACAAAAGGTTATTGAAAAAGAAAAATATCATAAAAAGTTTTTAGTTTGGCAAGTAATTTCTTCCTGGGGAAAAATAAACTTGCCTTACATTCAGGATATTTTTTAAAGCGATATTTTTTTAAAAAACGTATTAGGAAAAAAACGTATTTCATTCCCTTTATGAAATCTATTGATGCCAAAAATGTCTTCTTTTGGTTAGATGTAACCATCATACAAAAGATGTATTGGAGGAATTAGAGAAAAAACCATCATATATGTACCAAAACAAAAAGCCACCTAACTTACCTCAAGCGCGTCCTATCGAAAATTTTTGGAGCTTGTCTAAAAGAGAATTTCAAAAAAGTTTTAAAAAACAATATAATTTTTAAAATTTTAAAACCAATTGGTCTAGAATAACCAAGAGGGTGGCTCAAAATCATGGAAAATCACTATTTACCAATTGAATAAAGAACCTACCCAGATTTATAATAAAGGTGTTTATCATCTATAGTTAATATATCCGTTGTACATCTTTTCTTCGTTCTTCATATAAATAAACATATTTGAAATATTATTTATGGTTTTAAAATTATTGCTGTTTAAAGGTCGCGCTACTACTTTTGAAACACACTAATTTATTGTTTATTCCTCAGAAAATTGATTTTTTTATTAGATTACTTTAAATGCAGCATTATTATTATTAAATACAAATATGCCCATTAAAACAAAAATTTAATCATACATCTTTAGTATATGTGGTATTTGGTAACAGATCAATGTAAGCGGATAAATCCTTCTGTTGGTTGTGACTTAATGATGAACAGTCACCATATGGAGGAGGAAGAACCGTTCCAACTGACTAAAATGAATTGAGAAATGTTAGCTTTTACAAATAAAAATTCAAACCAAGCTCAGACCCACTGAAGTGTGCTTTCCTGGTGTTACTGACATACCAATATCTTCAGGAAAAGGATATTCATTAGGGTGATGTATTAACATGCGAATACCACTATTCTGCGTAGTTGGAATATAGTTTGGAGTATTCACATGTAAAGTTAATTTTAGACCTTAAATTAAAACTCAATTCGCTTATTTTTTTGAATCTAATAAAAGAAATGAACCAACAATTTCGGACGAGTAGTATTTTTAAGTCATTATTCTCAAATAATTATATATACCCATTTCCAATAAAAACCATCACTAAAATAATTAAAACCAAACAAATATATTTGATCAAATTGCATGAAAAAAATAAATCAATAAGGAAAACATTAAGATATTTCAAAAATAAGTCATGTATACTAGTCTTTTGTCACAATCTTTGATTCTCCTTAGCATACTATTAATTAGAAGATTTATTTCTCCATACTTGCTGAAGCTGATTTCTTAATTCATTCAAGGTTTTAAGAGTATCGAGAGAAAACTGTAAACAATAATGGAATGATTTCTTCTCAAACGCCTGTCGATTTCTCTGAAACTTATTCCAACATAATAAAGTCCTACTATTTGAGAGAGGTCTCAAAGTTCAATAGTTTGATAAAATGTTGTAGTTTTCTTATTCCAGTCATATTGCTAAATGTAATATTAGTATTTCTTATTATTCCTGAATTATTTACTCACCTATTTGAATGATGCGCAAACAAAAATGTGTATATCTGTTTATTAATAAATTAGATTGATTAAACAACAGATGCAATAATTCCGATGAAATTCATTAAAATATAAGTGATGCGTTTTAATTGAAAATTATTACAATGTGACCTCGTTAATTCGAAACGCGCGAGACACAAGAGTTTGTAATGAAATATCTGAGTTTTGAATAAACCGACAAATAATAAATTACAAGATGCTTGCTAGGGCTTACAACCTATTTCGAACGTAGATAGTTTGCGAATTAACTGAGTTTTAAGTAACAAAGTTTCACTGTCTGTATATAAAAGTGAAAAAAATATTTCTAAATATTTATCTTATCTTTTATAAAACGAGAATTTGAATCGTAATTTGAAATCTAAGAAAAGAATCGAAATAGGAAAGAAATAGGAAAAACCATTTACAACAAAATGCCAACTTTATCATCGAGAGCAGGTATTTCGTAATAATGGTAATTACATTATTCATTGATAAATCATCATTTTTGGATTGTTTCACTGAATTTTATTACGTTACTTTTTGCATTTTCGATTTTCTAAGAAAAATTTGTCATAGGACAACTTATTATTATTATTATTATTATTATTATTATTATTATTAATATTATTATTAAATTGAGAAAACACTTAACCATATTGAGGACCAATTTCCAAAGCCTTTAAAGAATCCTTTTCAGATAACATATTGAAAGAGTAACAGTTTCCATAAACCATATTATGGAATTGCACAAAATCACTGATAATAATTAAAGATTTTGATAAATTTCAAATATAAAAACTTGTCTTTGCATGCCAAATTGTTATAAAAGCACCCCACAACCATGGAGCTCCAAGAATAACCTATAGCAAGTTTTTGTTCCATAGTCATATTTCCTAAGAAATTTTCAACAATGAGTTTTCTCTCGTAGTTCATATCAGCCGCTCGTCCAAGAAATCCTTGCACACCTCTTGGTCTTCGAGTAGTGGCTTAAAATACAAAGAGCATGTACCTTATTTAATTTATTATTATGCAGGGTGTAAATAAAGTCTCTTGAGTTTTCTTTGTTATTTTTTTTATGTAATCTATTTTGAATTCTGTTTGAAATGAATGGTTTTAAAGAGAATTTTTGAAGTTTTATAGAGCATTAATCAATTTTTTATTGTTGATCTAATGCTATCACACAAAACAAAAATTATGAAGCTTGCCAAAATATCAGATTGTTGAGTTGAGGATGTCATTTTTCTTTAACAAAAACATTTATATAAAAAAAGATTAATATGCACCAACGTCCACGTAATGAATAAATACATTTCTCAAAGAATTCAGTGGTTGTGATTTGAAGAAGTTAGAAACCAAATTTTTGATTTCTTCCTCTTTTTGAACATTTTCTCTCATTAAGTACTCCTTCAATCGAAACAAGTGATAATCGGATGGATCAAGGTCTGGACGGTGAGGCAGAACTTCACCACCCAATTCCTCGATTTTTTTCTGAGTGATTTTTGAAACGTGCGGTTAAGAGTTGTCATAGAGTAATTTTGTCATCGTTGTATTTATATTTTTTAGGGCAGCCATATTGGAAGTCAAGTCCAATTCCAGAACCTCAAAGTAAATTCATTCATGAGTGTTCCACTAAACGCAAAGCAAATTCTTTTTACCATATACGTCTAGCTTTTGAGTTATTTTCTGGAGCTCACCTGGGCTCAACCACTGACGCTTTTTGGTTGTGTTATTATATCAGATCCACTTTTCATCCGATTTAACAATTGATTCAAAAAACCCGATAATTTTGGAACTACTGAGAAGAATTCCGGCCATGGGGACTCGTGCAATCTTGTTTGCATCGCTGAGCTGATGCCGCATCCATTTTCAATTCTTTCCAGTTGAATGATATTGAAATTTAATGGTGGAATATAATAATAACAACCAAGTCTCTTTAAAAGTTTAAAACCAGTTTCTGTTGAGTCCAACTCAATGGTTGCCTTAAATTCTTCGTTATTGACGACTTCCAGAGGTTCTCCGTGTTCCATGTCATTAATTGGAAAGGTTGGTACATTCTCTCTGATTACTTGACATAGAAATCAATGAGATTCTTTTGCATTTTTCACTAAAGTACCAAATCCACATACGATATTTTGCTCAATCATATATAAAATATTTGTTAAGATCCTAAGTTGATGGACAAAAAGATGTTAAAGGTTGGAGCGTAAACGTGTCTTAGGTCTCAACGGTTGA
>JBBMKC010255531.1:0-10120 GCA_037834085.1 Bipalium vagum | reverse complement strand
AATACAAGAATTTAAAAATTAACTAGTCTTACATTAATAAAAAGTTTAAACAAAGATTTCTTTACTATTTAATATAAGTATAATGTTATTTCCATTAAAATTTAAGGTCGTATGGATATTTATTATGCTTTAATATCCACAAAATAATTTTAATTACGATAATTTAAATATTTTCTTGATAGCAATTCTACAAAAACACTTATAAATAAAATCATTGAAAATTATAGTATTATTAACACCAAAAATTTATTTCATAAGTGTTGATTTTCCATAAAAAATTATCTTGAAAATATTTACATATCATCGTACGGATAATTATTGGAGTACATGTATATATGTATATATTTAAATAAAGTAATTTCCTTTTAGAGATTTGCATTTTATGCTTTATTTTATTTTGTATTAGATTTACAAAAAAATCCAAATAATGAAAGAACAACTCAGTAAAATCATTGAAGCTCCAAATGTGATTTCTCAGAACATCGTAAGATAAGTGATAATAAAAAAGTGCTTATTATACGTAAATATCAAGATGGGCCGAAGATATATTATATATTAGGGAAGAGATATATGGCGACGTTTCTGTCACATTTGAAGTCCTCAGAATAAAACTTTAAAATGCAAGAAATGTAAATGCTACTACCACCACAATAAATAATGCATTAAAGAATTTCATTATTATTTCAAAAGAGTAAGTTTAGTATCAATAGCCAGAAACTCGGAAATCAACATTGAAACTCCTTGTACCTATTGTAGTGAATATATTTTATTAGATGAGGAAAATGTAGTGCTTCTTGATGAGTTTGGAATAAGTACATAATCAAGAACTAAGAGTTGTAAGAACTATAAGATCTAAAAATGTAAAAAAAAAGAAAAGTATTGAGTTATAATACAGAAATAGGTTCTTTTGATTGTTAAAAATTCATTTCATTTTTGAATTCTTTATTGGGCATTATGTTTGAAGAAAATATGAGAAATACCACTATCATAATGGATAACTGCTCAATTCATAAAGGTGTGGAAATTGAAAGATTAATTGTTCAAAAAGATTACCGCTTATTATTTACGCCGCCTTATAGTTCACAATTTAAAGCAGTCGAAGAAGTTTATGTGAAGTGTAAGAATATTATTAAATCTAGATACCCGAACACAAATGCAGAATTACTTACTGCAATATTTAATGGAATGAATGAAATCATCGAAAAAGATTGTACTGGGTTTTTTCTAATCATGTTAGCGAGTTTGCTGTTGTTGGCATCCGAAGAGAAAGATTTTAATGTTACTGTTACTGTTATTTAATGTTATATTTTTATTTGTACTGTGTTTTATATAATTAAAGTAAATTAAATTGTTTGATATTTCGGATTAAATAATATTACACAATGATTAAATATTTTTTCATAAAGAATAAAATAAATTGGATGCAGATTAAACTAGACTACATCAGGATTAAATAATCGTGTATACTCTATAATAGATTCCGTAGTAAATATTTTTTTCATATTTGTGCAGTTAACTGAAATTATAAAAATATTCCGATTTTGTGATAAAATATTGACTTGAAAACCACTGATATTAATATTCAAAAAATGATTTTCATACAACACTTAAAAACTGACAATAAGATAATAATAATATTCTATTTAAGTTCAGTAACTTCATTTGCTTTTCTTGTATAACTTATTAAATTATTTTATTTAAATATCAACGTATCAAAACTAAAAAAACGAAAATTAGACTAATCAATAAATTAAATATCGCATTTTAACTCGGTAAATATTTGTACAAAAACCAATCAATCAAATTTTTTAACCACGAACAATGGTTTTAATAAGTTAATTAATTATTAATTGAATATTTTACTATATAATATCCATTAATAAAAAAATTGATTTTAAATTAAATAAATCATTAAATTAATTTTTCGAATTTCAAAATATAAATTAATAAAATTATCATAATAAACAGTTCAAACTCTGTTTTATTTAATTTTTAATTTAAAAATAATCAATTCAGATGTCAACTGATGTCGAATTTTACTTAACCAATTGTTTTTAAACAAAATGAACTTTTGTTCAAAATTGTCACTCTCCATTTAATATAGGAAAAAGACTTATAAAACTCGTGATTGTACTTTTTTTCGGTTCAAATCTGTGTTCATTTCGGTCCAAAAATTTTATAAAAAATTACTTAAATTCTCAGAACCCAGTTTCTCGTAATAACTTTAATTTACTGAAAATTTTTCATATAAAATACTTAAACTACAAAAAAATCAATACATAAAATTTTTTTTATGCAATAAGTCAAAGACAGTCAACGTTTAAAATATTTCTTGTGAAAATTAATAGATTTTCTATATAATAATTGATTTATAATCAGTTCAATCATAAAATATTTTTGTGGTCTATAAAGAACAAATAATTTATTTTTATAAAATTCAAATCAATTGTTGTATTCTTACAAAAATTGTCCCAGTCATTAATTGCCACTTAAAACATTCTTCGTGTTTTTTAGAATTCTAACAAGCCAATAACATGGAAAAATAAGACTTGAAGAAAAACAGAGTGTTTCAATAATCAATAGTGTATAATATAAAATTATTCAGTTGAAGGAACCTATTGTTTTCATAATAACATTGACTACAGAAAATAATTCAGAAGAGATTTTTACTTCGAGCGAAACAGTTTCAGACTTAAAAATTTAAGTCATTTCATAAAAGTCAAATAAAAATTGATTATCACAATGAAACATCTTTTTAGTGTAATTAAGTCAAAATCAAATGCAGAAATGTGTGTAACTTATAAATTATCAAGGGACTAATAAAAAATATGTTTCTTTAATTGAGAAATATGTGATTTGCGCAAGCAAGATCATCGCTTACAAAAATTCACAAATCTAATAAGAAAATTGATTTTAAATTAGATAATTTGACATTACTGTCACTGTTAATGGTGAACAATAATCATAATTAATTCTTTAGTCATTATTTTACATATGAACTAAATAAAATATTTTTAAATCTATAGAAAAATAAAATATTGGATTTGAATCAATTCTGGTAATGAAAAAAATTTATAAAATATTTGACCATAGAATAAAAATATTGAAAATGAACATGAAATTGGACTTGAAAAAATCAATAAATGTAATATAACATTTTATCATAAAATCAGGTTTTCTACAAAATTAATAATCTTTCATAATGAAAACATACTACATTTTATACTTTTGAATATAAGCGTGATAAAAACCATCGTCTGAGAATTATTCAAATGATGTAGTGATAACAATAAAATCTGTTTAAATAGGTTTTTTTCGATTTATCATTAAAAAGTTTCAAAGAAAGAAGATATCAAATAAAGTTTTTTTACAAACTAATTTAAAACGGAAGAATAAATACTGTTTCTTTTCCAATCAATTATCAAAATTCAAGTGAATTAATTTTTGGATATTTTATATTAATTTTAACAAATTCCCATTTATTCATTGTGCACAAATAAATAGACAATTATCTTGCATTTATAATCAATATCAATCCACTTCGTAAATATATTGATTCTCTTATATTTTAATTATTGTTGTCATGAATAATTATAATAACACAAATTTTAATTCATCAATAACAAGATTAATAATAATCATTATTATTATTATAAAATTAAATTTATCCATAAATAATTTTCATTATTATACAGAATTAATTAAGTTTTTACTAATTAGTTTAGTAATTAGATGCTTAGGTGATAAATAGTAAGGTGTTTTATAAATTTGCTTAAGTCAATAACTTAAATTATCTCAGAAAAATTACGAATATCAAAACGTAAAAGGAAAACATGAAATTATCCAATAAGTTTCATTATAATAATTATATTTCTATATATGCCTATAATAAATTGTAAAAATTAAAAATGCTTTTTCGGCCATATTGAACATTGAAAATATAAATTTATTCCCACCCAAATAACCCCTGGATTATTAATTTATTAAGAACATCAGTTTTCAATAACAGACAAATTACATGAAAAAAAATATTGACTAAAAATATTTTCAATTTTGATTTCAAGATTTCATTAAAGTCAGAAATTGTTCTTATGTCATGTAATCATAAACTATTACGTAGTAATAGTCGATATTAAATATTTTCTAAAATATTGATTTCCGATTAGATTTAAATATTTTTGATATTTAATATTAGCTTAAAATTGCATTTTAAGATTAAAAATTAAAATTTCATAGACACAACATTTCATTAACGAGATCAATTTCAATATTTTTAAAGTTTAAAAATCTCAAAAACATGAAAAAGTGAATCAGAATATTGTAGTAATACGGAAAATTCAGTTTATTGTTAATACAACTTCGGCAATTCAATAAATCTATTAAACAAAACACAATAAAATGATTAATTTGATATAAAATTATAAATTTTTAAATTAATTACCAAACGCTACAACAATATTCTTCTTTTTCTCTTGCAGAAAGAAATATAAATATATCTTCCGAATAGCCTCCAGGTTTAATATCTGTGTTAACTTGATCACAATTTAATGATTCACTTTCCAAAGTCTCCGAAGGTCGCACAGCGGCAAGTAAATTATCAAGAAAATTATATATGTTGAACGACATAAACTCGTGATGGGTTCTGATAGAGTTGTAATCACCCATTAATTTGATTATCGAAAATCTATCTCTCGAAATTCAACAATAAATATTTTATTAATACTTAATGCGTTTGAAAAACATAGAAATAACGACTATTTCTAAATTAGTTCATAATATTTTTATAAATATTGACATTTTAAACAAATCTCAATGATGAATTAAAATACTTAATTTATGAAAAACTGATCATTTTTATTTCTAATATTTTATGAACACATTATCCATATTAAGAATTAAAAATTTTAAAATTATATTTCATTGAAATTAAACATTAATTTATGCTCAATTAATTTAGAAATTGAATTTAATTCATAAACTGAGAAACTGTATTATGATATTAAATTCTTTTTATTGAAATTAGTCAACCTGACCATATTACAAAAGTTTACATTTTCTATTTTAAAACCATTCAGAAAACTGATACTATTTGATATGTATACCAGTATAAAGTCACAACCTGATGATCCAATAACGGATTTAGATGGTTGAGCCATCGACTACAAGTTGGCTTTACCGATTTAGATCGTGAAGCTACCCTTCAAACCTATTGTTCACTTTAGGGTGATAACGAAAACAGACGCTTAGAGTTACAGTGCCTTTGGAAATCCGAGTCTCGTATTTTTTACTATTACACCTTAACAAAGAAACCTTCGCTCACTAATCAACAACTCCTCACTATACGATGTTGTGTTTGTTTTACTATCGTTTCAGCACAAATTTACACCTTATGTGAATTAGAACTCCCACAATAATACTTAATTCCCACCCTAAGTGAATCAAAGCAACCACATTAAAACGTTATTAAAAATAAATCTAACGTCGTACAACACAGTTCAGTTCAATATCAGGAGGATCAAATATCTGAAAACTCACTATCGATAAAAAAGTCGAATCAAATAATATATTGTTAAAATCAAAATACACTAAATGTTAATGTCGAACTTTAATGAATTATTATTAAACAAGAAAAACACAAAAACTTAATAATACTCTCACACGGACCGAAAAAGGATTTTCGGGTCGTCCACTAAGGGATTTCCAAACTCACTGGGTTCCCTTGTATAATCCTGATGTCTGGTCATCGTCAAAGAAAAAAAAATTACTGGAAACAATAAAACCTCAGAAATAATTCGTTCGCAATAGCACTTCTTCGTCAAATATAAATCCTCAACGCAAGTCTTCGGCAATTCTCCTGTAATAATTTTTAACTCCCTCTGGGCATATATTCTGGCCGGCTTTCTGGGAATTGCGACGGCGAGATCTTGATATATGGATTTTATTGGAATTATTTCTAATCTTCAATTAAAAATGGTTAATTAATTTTTAAAAAATAAGAATTTTATTTAATAATATTACGGTTTCTGTCTTGGCAAACCCAAAATATTTACCCTTCAGAAGGTTTGTCAATAATTGCTACTACACGTGCTTATTGTGAAGATCAACTTGATGTTGTCAGGTTACTCGTACGAGCATTCTTACGGATGCTTTTAACTTTATGCCTACTGGAAGATAATCGAGCCATAATTATGGGAAAGCAAAATCCAACTTCAGTGATGGATCCACTAACATGATGTTTCAATTTTCACTAAAAGACTCATTAACAGGATTTTTGGGGTCACCACAGCCATTCTTTATTATGTAAATAATTATTCATTATTATATTACTTATATTTAGAATTTATTTTTATTTAAAAATTATATAAATTAAAATAAAATTTTTAAATATATTTATATAACTGATTCTAATAATTAATATAAAAACTTTAAAAGTGGAAATTATCATATAGGAAAAAACGAATAGAAATAGGTTTGATAAATGTTCGTGATAAATAAATAACTTTTTTCTTTAATGTTTGGTTTTTATTTTTAAAGCATTTTGATTTCCTTGACAATGTTTAATTATTAGATATACAATTAGATATGTAGTTAGGATAATTCTGTTAACTTTCCTTTAACTAAATATAAAATTTCAAATAATCGAATAAAATAACTAGGTTGCATGAAATAAAATATATTGATATCAGAATGACAAAGACTTTTTTGTTTCATTATTTTTCTATATTCTTATATTTTTAATTTTTTAAAAAATGGACTATTATTGACTACAGATATGTTCACTATTTAGTGTGTCAAATTTCGACCTGACTCCAACTCTTAGGTGGTGCAAATAATAACAATCAGTAAAGCAACAATTTGTATTTATATCACACAATCACCAAAAATACAGAATGATAAGCAAAGTTCTGACAATTGTTCTGCCTTCGTAAATTTTGACTGTGATCTCTTTTTGAAAAATCGTCTTCTATAGCGGTATCAATCATTTTCGGAATTCCTTTGTTATCAGTCATCTCCAATAAATCTTTGAAATATCAATCTTCTTTTAAAATACCAATCGTATTCAAAATTCTTCGTATTCTTCTTCATGATTAGGTATGACTATAAGCACGATTTCTGAGGGCTAAAATTATGCTAAAATCCCTTTGCTTATATACTTCTCTAAAACTGATCTTCATCTGGAGATTATTCTTCAAATAATCTCAAAATTAATCTTAAAATTCTAAAAATTTTATGAAAACTCTAAAATTCCCTTAAAAATTATTTACCGATGATCATTAATATTTATAAGTTACCTCTTTTGGAATTTTTTAAAAATTAAAATTACTTTTGGAGGGTTGTTTTATTTTCTAAGTATTTTCAAAATAAAAATATATGAGAATTTTTAATTGTTTTTCAATTGTTAATTAACTTTAATTATTAATATTATTATTATGATTGTGATTATTATTTTTAACATCTATACCCTTTTCATGATTTTCCTTGGTTATATTTTCCCGGGGAAGTGTCTTGGGTAAACCCAACAGATAGCCTGAATAATTCCTCTGAAAGCTTCGAAGACGCCACCTGACTGTGTAACTTACTTAAAATAGAAACCGCCCACACATAAATTTATATTTAGTAAGTTTGAATAGAGCCAATGAGAAGCTTTAGAATGTGAAAAACAGGGCTATATAAGGTCTTGGTTTTCAAATTCAAAACGGCCTTAATCAATCTGAGAATACACATATTGCTATTCAAGTTAAAAGATATTTAAGATGCCGGTATTAATAATAAGTAGGAATTTGTATTAATTCCAAAAGTGTTTAACCTATAGAGTTAAGCTTAAATAAATAAATAATTAACATTTATTTAGTGATAAAAGGAAATTCTTCTCATCACTAACTTTTTAATATTCTCTTTATTCCTTTTTATTGTTCTTTCGCTAATTCGATTCTGCTTCGCTTTAGGCGACAGAATACGTAATTTTGTTATCAGGACTTCTTCGACGATCGTAAAGTCAAGATGATATTTTATTAATTAAATGATTGTGTGTAATTCTGAATATTGCTTGATTGAATAGATTTCTAACCTTGCATTTGTGATAACAAATATACATTATTTTGTTAATCGCTTTGTTTATTCGTGAGTTTTCTATTATTTACACTTCCTTCGAGGGAGTTGGTGAGCCAAGTTGTAAGTGCCCCTTGTAACAATTTAGCTTGCGACCTAGCCCGAAACAATATATTGCTTAATTATTATTTTTTGCTAAGAGATAATAAATTATTTTGTTTTCATTAGTTTTTTACTAGTTTATATCAGTTTACTAGTTTATATCAGTTTACTAGTTTATATAACCGAATTAATCGGTTATTGAAAGAAATAGTCGTCTCAAAGCGTACAGATTGGTGATCGTAGACCAATATCTACGACTATGTGAGGAGACGGCTATTCCCAGAAAGCTGACCCAGCCAAATAAAATAGTGTGAGAAGAATTATTGGTATTACATATTTTAGAAGAAGAATTTTGCAAAGATTATTACGAATAAATTTTGATATTCAAGGAAGATTCTTTTTTGCAGAGATTATTCCTTGCCGAAGACCTTTCAGTGAGATTTTTATTTTTATGAAGGCATTTCAGAATTTCAGAATGGATAACGAAAACTTGAAACTGCATAATGAGATGATGCTTTGTCTGGCAGGAAATGCAGTTTCGTCCAGGGTAGTTTTGGGCATTTATTGACATCCCCTGAGTCCAGATATAGTAGTAAGATATACCATGGACTGACATGGCATACCACAAACCAACTTTGAATGGGAATTTTGTACAATTAGATGTTTGGAACTCCTCATGAGTGGTGTTGATGTTTTTGGGATAAAAAATTCTAATAGAAAACTTTCTCTCATTATTTTGGGTTATGTACAGTGGTGGCCTTTAAATTAAGGCCACTATTAAAAAACAAAGATAAAGTATAAAGATATATATAAAATTCAGAGCAAAAAATACAAGAGGATTTATTTACAACTAAATGTTTACGTAATGTTATTTTTGATAATTTCAGTATTTAGAAGGTACTTCTTGTATACTTTTAGGTATACTTTCAATTAAGTTTTTACAATAATTTGGAGTTATCTCCATTTTCCACATTTGCTTCAAGATTTGTATTGGTTGCTGTTCAGAAGTTGGTTGATGGGGAGCAACCTTTTGCTTCATAATACACCTGCATTTAAGTCCGGTGAGTTGGATGGCCAATTTGGAAGCACATTTACTATTTCAACAGTAAATTTACGGACAATCTTCGCAGTGTGACCAGAAGTTGAATCTTGTTGAAGAAATGCAGCTCCCGTATTGTTAATGTGATTTTGACTTTATTATCAAGGACGCTTATGTATTTTTGAGCATTAATTGTCTCGCCTTTTTGGAATATATGTAGACCAAGCGTTCCTTTTACAGTTATTCCCCCCCCATACCATCAAAGAGGGAGGATGCTTAACAGTTTTTATAGTAAATTTGGGGTCGAACCGCTGGCCTGATAATCGTCTGACATAATTGTAACCTGTTCTCCTTACTTGTTAGAACGTACTTTCATCTGTGAACATAACTTGATGCCACCATTCAGCTGGTTTGTCCTTCAAAACTTTGCAGAATTTTATTCTTCCAGCTATTTGAGATTTTGTCAATAGTGGTTTTTTTGCTCATATACCAAAATCGTTTACCAGTCGTCGACGTACAGATCTTGCACTTATGTCATTCCTCTTTCCGTTGTAAGCTGGCTAATTCTTGCAGACGACGTCATAGGACATGCCGTAACTACGGATTTCAAAAAACGATCATCACGGGAACTTGTTTTGCGAGGACGTTGACAAGTCTTTCTTTTAGTTTTTTTCATCATACATGCTTTCAATGAATTTTGTACAGAACAACGAAATATGTGTAGCTTTTTAGCAATAGCATGCTAAGAATATCCTTCAAATTTCAGAGCTACAATCTGACCTTTTTTGAAATTACATATATCTTGTTTATAACTCATAATCTACAAAGCAAAACGAATTGTAAGATCGTGGTACCAAATGTAACGTTTCACACTAAATGTAAGTGTTTGGTCAGATTTACTTTGGTTCGACGCTTACTGCGAGATCTAAT
>JBBMKC010255521.1:0-10121 GCA_037834085.1 Bipalium vagum | reverse complement strand
TTTTAAATACTTTTATTTTATTCAAAATAAAGTGACAAATACGTGATATCGATTCTGACTGATTTGAAGGGTTCAAATTGATTTTGTTAATTGTAATTAGTAATTAGAAAAATCCTCTCGCTCTTAGGCTCAGAGGTCCTCAATGTAAGAAGAAAAATATACTTCACCACCCTACTTAGTGTGTGAAGTAAAAACCAACAAAGAAAAGAATAAAACAAATGGGAAATGAAAACGTTAAATGATCCTCAATTCCTGTCCTGAGTACTTATTTATTTATTACAAACTGTGTTTTGTCTAACAAGGCACGCTTGTTTAATAAAAGAAATAAAATATTAAATTGAATTAATTAAGATCGAGGCTAGTCTTGTGAACATTTGAAAATAGAGATCGAAACATGTTTCAAGATAGCAGTATAGATAAAATAATCGATAACAATAATCGATAACAATAATAATTTCTCTCTTCAATATTTTTGGAACTTCAAATTTTTAAGTATGGATCTCATTATCAATAAATGAATAAAAAGTAAAATTGATCGACAGACCCGTATAGAATTTTAAAAAAATATCAAAACTGATAAATGACACAGCAATCGACAATATATTCATAATTATAATAATAAGGCAAATAATAAAAAAAGAATATCTAACCTAAAAACATATCCACAGGGCCGTGCAGCAGGATCGGGTTGGCGGCGGGGTCGGAGCGATTTGTGAGGTCTGAAAATAATAAATAAAATTATAAAAATTAATTAAAATCAATTTTAGAAAAATAAATAAATAAAAATAAAAATTACTTGTAAGTAAAATCAAAATCACTTGAATAAAAATGAAAATGAGTGATGAAAATTGACTGGGGCGTGAACGCCGGAAAGACATGATATGGGAGGAGTATGATGGTGAATTGATGGATAATTTTCATCATGATTGCTGTAATTATTATAATTATTATTGAGATTATTATTATGATTATTATATTATTGTAAATAAAAAAAAGAATGATAATGATAATAATAATAAAATTTAATAGAATAAAATAATAAGAATGATTATAAGACAAATTTTAAAAAATAGGAAATATGTCAGTGATTATTTTTGAGGGGGGGGGTTACAACGGCATGCTTAATCACGTCAAATGAAAAAAAAGGGGAGAAATAAAGTCATTTGAAAATAAACCAGTGATAATTGTAGGAATGCTGGCATACATAATAAAAACAATTATAAATACCAAAAGGAAAATCATAAAAATTCGCCTTCAAAAATTCTAAGTTTATTACAACTAAGAGAGAAAATTTGAAAGTTAAAGATAGTTTATTATAATTACATAGAGTTTATTATAACTCATTTTAAAACGGAAAAATATAATAATTAAAGTGTAAGTGAATTATTATATTCACTTTAATTAACTAATTAATTCATTATACAGAACGCGAATATATTGTCATTTTGATTTTAGAAAAATCTTCAAAAACGTGTAATAATTTGTAAAAAGTGTAATAGACATAACAGTTTTAAAAATTGTGTTGTTTGCCTCATTTGTGATTGGTACACTACCTTAAGGAGTCAGGTTAAGATAAGTTGTACACGTCCTAACTCTCACCAAAAACTTAACAATGGTAATAGGAACTTTGTCAAAACTTCTGTAACAAGTTATAAACAACTAAAATATAAATGAAAAGACTAATATAATTTTCGACTTAATACTTAATAACTGAACGTTACAATACTTAATAAAAATAACACTGTTTATATAAAACTGAACTGCAAATATTATAATTACACTTTATTAATAAAATCAACTTTGATACATATATGTATCAAGCCAATAATAAATTTACTTTTTTCAAAAAATTATGGGCATATAAAATTGGTTGTAGAAAACTATCTTCTTCTGTCAGGGTCCCTTTTCGTCGTCTATTTGGATTTGGGAATTTATCGATATTGATCGCAGTTTTTTAGAGTTTTTTATTCTTGGTCATTGTTATGGTTTTAGTTCTTGCGCTGGACGAATATTGCTTTGATTCTTGTCCCTGTTTTTGCTCTGGTTTATACTCGTTATTGTTTTTGCCTTTTTTGTTGTTTGTTTGTGGTGGATTGTCGAAGTTCTTTTATAGAGTGGACTGCGACTGGTTGAGACTTGTATGGCTAAATCAAGTTGGAACTTGGATGGCACCGTAATATTCTGGAGTAGTATTCTCAATTGTGTAGGACTAAATTTTGTTTGATTTAATCTAGTTTATTTTGGATTTGTGATACGGTTGCTGGTTTTATTCAGTTGATCTTATTTTAGTGTATGAATCGATTTAATCGGGTTTTTGTTGCTGAAATTTTTGTCTGACCTTCTTATAATTTCTGCTCTTAATTATATGATTCTTTAGTCCTTTTTCTAATAATTAGTTTCCTTTCCTTAATATAATTTTGCTAATCGACTTTTCTATTTTTACTATTTTCTTATAAAATTTCTTTCCTGATTTCTATTATTAGTAAGATATTGTTACCTATAAATTTTCTTAAAGTCCAAATAAATATAATAATAAATATAAATTTTCTTAATATAATTAAAAATAATAATAATTCTTATATATTATTTATCCAGATATTATATTATACTTTATCTTGTTTACTATATTATAATATTTCACTTTCTTTTTATTATTTATTATTATTTAATTATCGTTTTATTATTTATTGAGAATCAGTCAAAATCGATTGTGTGATACACATATTTTTTTTGGAATTATTACCCATTTCAAATAAAGATAAAATTAAAAGAATAATACAATATCAAAAAATGCCAAGTAAACTATACATATATAAAAGAAAAGAGAATTTATCAAATATCATGGATCACGAATACAGTCAGGGAAAATTGTAAAAATTTAAATCACAAATAATTTCAGAGAAAATTGACAATTTTTGGGTTGCTCTGGGCTGGTTGGGACTGGTGGCACTTGACTTGAACCTTTTGGTCGTGCTTGATTTGGGTATATACATATATACCAAATCCAAACTGGTCAATATTGGCATAAGCAGGCCAACCATCTGATATTATATAAGTGCCTGGGAGGATATATTTTTTTATAACTGGCTGCAACGTTTCAGCTTTGCGGTCGGGAACCTCGACAAGAAAGCACTTACCAGTACCTCTTTCGATTCCTCCTTTATACTCAATGGCCTTCTCGCCACTGGCCTCGGTGATATTTACGATGAAAGTACTTGGATTCATCGATTTCAATAATAATTGGATTACCCTTGTCATCGAATCCTCCAATATCATCCGGGTTATTATTAAGCCAGACTGCGCACTCTTTGCGCATAAAATTATACCAGTCGACGACAGTGTGATCTGCTGAAATATCTGTTTCACGCTTCGTTAAAGTTTGAAGCATGTCATTGGACCAGCAAT
Source organism: Bipalium vagum (assembly GCA_037834085.1). Lineage (NCBI taxonomy): Eukaryota > Metazoa > Platyhelminthes > Tricladida > Geoplanidae > Bipalium > Bipalium vagum. The sequence continues at coordinate 6,716 of JBBMKC010255521.1, read as the reverse complement.
ATGCTAGAAGAATGATTTGTTTAAGGGTCAAGTGACTATCTGGAAAATATGACTCTTCTCTCAAACTTGTTTTTATGTCTCATTTTGAACAGCGCCATATTTTGCCCTCTGCGCTTTTTGAATGGTTGTTTAAATGGCATGCATATCCACATCTGCTTCATTCTAGAGCATTGCTTAGTAGTCCATGTCTAACTAACCAAGTTATGCATGATTCTGTATCGGTTAGTTGGGGTAACAAAGAATTCAGATTCCATTTTTGAAATCTTGTTTCTATGGGATATATTGAATTTGGATCTAAAATAAATGTTGTTGATTTATATTGTTAAAAAATACTACTTACAATTATAAGTAGTTTAAAAGATTTGACTAAAATTGAATTATTAATATAATAATAAAAATAAAACCACTACTTACAATTATAAGTAGTATAGAAAAATTAAAAAATTTATGAAAGTTAGGACCTATCTCTCTATCCCAGGCTTTGCTTGTTAGCTGTTTTTCCAGTTTTTGAATAAATCCTTATGATGGAATTGATTGTGGGGATCACACAGATTAGTTTTTCTGCAATATTCTTCAATGGCATTCTATTTTATCTGAAAAATACAAGCTTATCGAGAATTTCTTGTGATATTGGTTTGCCCATCATTTTGTTTATTATTATTTATCTATTGTTTATTTTTTTATTTAAGACCACTGACAAGACTTTTTGGACACACCTTATATATCAACAAGAACACCATCAATTTAGACAGAAAATTTTTATCGATTTTTAGAAGAATTTAAATCTATACTCAAAATTCAAGAATAGTTTAGAAGATATTTGAGCCTTTTCTTTTAAAATATTTACTGATATTTTCTGTAACATTGTAAAATTAAAAGATTTACAATCAACTGGATTCATAGAAAAATTTCTAAGGTTCAGTTTAAAAGCCTTTAATTTTTATTTTAAATAATGTGCAAACAAATCTTTGGAAGCACGTGTTAAATTTATTCAAATATATATTATTTATCGATGATAAGAATATCCAAAGAAAATACCAAATCGCATATCCAATCTTGATCGGGAAATTCATCATTTTCTTAGAGATTCAAAAATATTTTTCCAAATTGCATATTGATGAATTATACAGTGTATGATTACGAAAAAGTTAAAGAGAAATCAGAGAATATTTGAATTCGTGGATTCTCTTCCTTTCTCAACAAATTACTTCTGAGGACAGCACTCAAATGGACGCAAGTTTCTTATAGTTTATATCTTGAATATCATATAAATACTAAAAAATATATGATATGTACTTTTAATGAAATTTCAGATAGGTTCATACACTTTCACCTATAAAGCACGTAAAATTTGAAAAATTAATAATTCCCAGTGTCCTTATTTATACATGGATGCTCTAGATATTTGTATTAATAAATTAATTTTAATTTGATTTTCGTAAAAGATAAAAAATATCTATTTTAGAAAAATTTTAATCAACAAATAATAAAAGAAATCTTGTTTTCTTCATAAATTTTCAGACATCCTTATTTATAAAATTTTCCTTTATTTATTAAATTTTAACCATTTTTTTAAGATAATAATTAATTAAAAATTTCCAATTCAATTTTCCACAATAAAGATAAAATCTAATATTTCTGAAGATTGGAATATGGATGATAAAATCTTTTTATTAAAAAGATGCAGAAATGAATTTCATTATAATAATTATTTCAAATATGTTTTGTGTCAGGAAAATCAGTATTTTTTAAATAGATAAGAAAACAAATCAAGTCATGATCAGCTATCTGAATTAGATTATCTAAAAAAATTATTAAATAAAAATAATAATAAATTATTATGTGCAATGATCAAATATTTTGATAAAAAATCATTTAAGAATTAAGGGGAGATTATACAGGGTGGTCGTTAGAAAACCAGAAAATTTAATAGAAATAATTTCATTGTTTGATTAAAATGTCGATTTAATACGTACTTACTAATTAGTAATGATGTTGTCATTTTTTAAAAAATGTTATTCATTCTTCATGTTTAATCTTAGTCATTTTGAATAATTGGTAATTTTATGCCAGATGAAGACAATGATCCTACTTTGAGAAGCAAGTTTTAAATCCTCTTAAAAAAGGGGAATAATATGTTGGGATTATCGAAGTATTAAACTTTTATCTGTATTTTTTTGGAAACATTACAAAAAATCAATTTGACAATTTTGTTGCCAGTTTTAAAAACGATCCATTAAAAAATACCAGCACAAAGGAGTCGAACACCCTAAAAGAATTTCTGACGAGAAAAATATAAATGTAAAGGCTATAAATTTTTCACTTATTTAAAAAGAAATCGCGTGGAAAATAGAAATATCCTAGACATTCGTTTTTAATATCCTTAAACAATGTAAAATGAAGTGCTATAGCATAATACATTGTAATTTTCTCACTTCACAGCATGAAACCATGCATATAAATAAGTCCAGTGTACTAGCTGACAGCTTTAGAGAAATGAATGATTAGAAGTAAGTATGGCTGTCGGAAGAAGCAAAATTTTTATTATGGACTTAATTGAATTCTCTAAATGACAGAATTTACCGAGAGGTAAGTGTGAAAAATGATATACTCAATGAAGATGTTCTGGTTAAATTTAACAATTTCCGACCATCTCTATTTTGTCGTGCAGCAATGTCCTTTTGTTGGAAAAGAGCTGATGTTTATTGAAAAGATATGGTGTTGATGGACCAAACCCTGCCAATACTAATGCTGCTTTCTTAAGACGTACTACTCCAGTTTAATCGAAATTGAGCATTGGTCATCAAAAAGTTCAGATCTGAATTTGATGAATTTTTGCATATGAAGTTTGTTACTGACACAGGTACAGAAATATCGTCCTGCAAAAAATACAATTATGGTTTGAAACATAACACCAGCCAAACTTCGAAATACAACATAGGCTTGGATTTCACGGCTAAGAAAATATGTTTCAGTACAAGGAACCAGTTTTGAACTTAATATATGAATTTACTCAATATTTGTTGTAATATCAAAAATAAAAATTCTAAACTTCTTGGTTTTCTAATAACTTTTTTTTAATTATTTTAAAAATGTAAATGAAAACAAATGAAAAATAAGAATCACACCTGAATGATTTAAAAATTGTCTCATATTTTATAGATATTTTCTATTTTATAGATTTTCCTAATAAATATTTATTTTTATTTCAAACATCGTGCAAATTTAATTTGTTATTTCTGAAACTCATTATATTTTACCAAATTTTCTTTATTTCAGATGAACATTCGTTCACTACTCGATTATTCCGTGATTTATTAAACATATTATATACATTTCTGTTGATACAAAATGTTATCAGAAGACTTTCTTGCTGCTCATTATTTGTTTCACCTATCTTATTTTTAACTAATTATGAATTATGAATTATTATTAATATTAATAGGTTTATGCATTAAAACCGAGCCCTTTTTACAACATTATTTCTTTATTTAACAAGTAATATCAATACCTTGGGCAGTCAAAAGTTTCGGGTATGGAGAATATAAATAATAAAAATATAAAAAATAAGAAAATATGTTATTTTAATACTATATTACTTTTATCTAATAATAAAAATCTCATTTGTTTAAATAAATATTTACATTTAAATATGACATACAAAGCGGAAAATATGAATTTATCAATGGAAAACTTTCGAGTAATGATTTTAATATATGATTTCTGATGCGCATTGACACAACAGCAATGTTTCGATTAAATAACTTTGACACTTACCAATAATGCTCCATCGAAAACCAGTGTATCAATAGTTTCATGAATTTAAGCCTAGACGTGTCTCTTTGGGTGATGATTTCAGATAAGGTCGTCCAAAAACAAGTGTATCCTATGAAAATATTGAGGTATTTCGGAAATTCATTGATGAAGATCGTCGGACAACATATGATGAAATTCAGATATCATTGAACATATCTCGGACTTCAATCCATTCTTTTTTTACATGAACAGTTGGATGTCAAAAAGCTATGTTGTCGTTGGATACCAAATATCCTTACAATTTATCTAAAACGAGAAAGTGTTTATTGGTCAAAGCTATGGTTGATAAATGTAAGCAGGGAACCTCAAAAAATGTTTATGACATCGTCCATCCATCTCATGATTTGGCACCAAATGATTTCATCACATTTGGTTCCAAAAAAAATTGCTTGATGAGCGGTTTTCATGTCCCGAACAGACTGTAGAAGCATTCAAATCACACCTTTTCGACATAACGACTTATGATTAGAATAAATGTCTCAATGACTGCTTTGACAGAATGCAAAAGTGTACAGATTGTGACAGTGAATACTTCGAAAAACAACGATGTTAATTAATATAATAAATCTATGCTATTTTGTGTAGTTCCTGAAACTTTTCGACTAACCAACGTATTAAATAAATATAAAACTAAAAAGAAATTATTCAAAATATTTTACACCGTAATAATAACTTTCTCTCATTTTTCTGGAAGCTCGTGAATTCCTCGATAAAAATTCGATATCTTTGGTGGCTGTCCAATCATTGATCCAGTTTTCAGCCTCCTCGTAGAATTAGAAGCGCTTCTCGGAAAGTCAATGTGCCATCCACTGAAAAAAATGGTAGTCAGATGAGGCACAGTCAAGTGAGTAATCCGCATGGGGTAGAACTTCCCATCGAAGTAACTCTAAAGTTTCCTGGAGTCGTTTTTTAACGTGTGGTCGCGCGTTGTTATGCAGCAAAATTTCTTTATCCTGCCTTTTCTAATATTCTGGTTATTTTTCATGCAATGCCTGACTGAGACGTATTAATTTTTCTCGGTACAAATCCCCTATAATCGTTTCACCTTGCTTTAGCAACTCATGATGAATCACACCCTTTTAATCCAACCTGATGATTAGCAGAGTCTTTTTCCCATGGATGTTCATCATGTTTCTCCCAAGATACTTTGCACTATGGAGTATTATAGTACATTCATTTTTCTACTCCTGTAAAAATTCTATCTCAAAACCCCTTTCTTTTATCTCTGAAGAAAAATATCATGAATTAAATTTCGGTATTTTATCTTTTTTCGTTAATCTATGTGACCCAATTCCACAATTTTCTTATCATTTCAATACTTTCAGACGTTGAGAGACATATTTAATTTACATCAATTAAAACAGTCAGTTCTGATTGTGTTGGAAATTGATTTTCATTTAACAAATTTCCTTTATTTGCTCTTCATTGAAGAATCGAAAAAATAATCATTGTCATAGCAGAAGTGTGTATTCCGTCAATTTCTACGAGCAAGCAGTGCATTTCTGCTTCGATTCGTAAAATTATAAAAAAATAATTCAAAAAAATGTTGTTAGTTTGGAATAAAATTGCTCATTATGAATTTATGTATTATTTCAGCAAAATATGTTTACTTAAAGTCATGTGTCACTAACTACACTCAACTCTTTTTTACATGGTAGATACGTTCCAACGAAAGCCCTGTAAAAAGACCGTGCAAAATGAATACGATATTTGTAGTAAATACTTAGAAATTTGTTTCAAAGATACGTTTCATCTTCAATTATTTTGGTTAATCCAGCTAAAACATTTTTAGCAGCCTTTTAATTTAATGATGCAATTTCTACTTCAATTTTATATTATGAAACCCTGCTAGCCACCCTCCACTAGTAGAAAACTGTTTTTTTTTCATATTAGGAGTATCCCGAGATTTGTTGGTGGTTCTACTAAATTTAATACATTAAAAACTCATATAGCCTTTTGCTTTATAATATTTCCATTGATATGTACTCTATTTTGATATAAATCTTCTATCCATGAAATTAGATATTTTCCATTTTTGCTAATAATGGACATCGAGCGTATGATGAAATTTTAAAACTGAATTTGGAAACAGAGATATCATATTCACATTTTGCCTCTTTCTTGTGATTTTGTACATTACTTCTAAAATCAAATTGTATTTACAATTAAAAAGGTGGGAAAATTGCAGCATTTTCGTGTAATTTGAAATGAAATTTAATATTTCTTATTTAAACAAAACTTTTGATAAAATAAAGTGTAAAACTTAACTGAAAATTATAGGGTTATGATTAGCCATGTAACTTTAAATCCTTTTATTAAAAAATGGCTAAAAAGAGAGTTGAGTGTATTTATTAATGTTTGATTTAAAACGTATCCTTTTAAAATTTAAAAGAGATTTTTACACTGTTTATTTCTGAGATCTTTCAGAATGGTTTAAATTTATACTGTAATGCATCATACGGATTCAACCTATTTCAGTGCTTATATAATATAATCTATTCTCGATAAGATCACAGAATCTTAACTAATGGGGTAATTTAAACTCAGTGAAAAACTTTTCCAGTCAGAAATCGCTAGCACTGCTTTTTTATTAATTACCGATAACGGAAAAGTATTAATTTGATATTCTCTTCTGAAATGTGATAAATTTATAAATGAGATTATAATTTATGGTATGACATCAATATAATGAGTTATTATTAGAAGAGCATATTTACTATTATAACATAAAACTTCCAGTTATAGATAGATATATATATATATAGGGTCCGCAAAAAAAACTTCGTTGTTACAAAATTATATTTTTATTATATATTATAAAATATGTTTTTGTGTAGCATTTAGAAAAAACGAAGTTTTTTTGCGGACCCCTATATTATAAATTAGTATCAAAGATTCCA
>JBBMKC010255510.1:0-10122 GCA_037834085.1 Bipalium vagum | reverse complement strand
ATAATAATAATAATAATAATAATAATAATAATAATAATAATAATAATACTCATAAGATAATTAAAAAATCAACAAATAATTATTGATATTTAATTATCTCATAATGGAAGTTGTTTTAATTTTCGAGAAGCTTGGTACATTTCTAATTTAAAAATTGTTAAAAGAAAAGGACTTGTTTTTTTCCTAAAGAGGTGAGTTCTATTGAACCTCACAATACTACTACTAATAATATTATTATTATAATTATAATAATTATTATTATTTATATTATTAAAAAACAAATATAGTTATAACAATCATAATCAATAGAAATATAAATAAATAAAAGATTTTGTGAAATATAAAATTTTGATATAAACATTGATTAAAATCCATTTTCCAAACGACTGTGAAAAGTTCAAATATTTCTTTCGTAATATAAAAGTTGAGGTCAAACGAACAAAAGAGCATGGTAGTCTGCAGTTCAGACCTGATTAAAGTATATTTGCGACCAATTAATTTTAATTAAATCACTCAAATAAGTCGATTTGTCAAACAGAAATATTGCCCGCTCTTCAGGCTGGGAAAGTTAAGAAACTTTCTCTGCTTATCGTAAAATGTCTGAGAAAAGAAAAATATTTTCCACCATTTTTTCAGTGGCATCTCATTGTGGAAATCTCTCCATATTAGAATCGATAAAAAAACAGGGGAAAAAAGAAACAGCTCCTGCAATAAGTGATCTTATAATTATTATAATTGATTAATTTTGCATCAAACAGATAACAATGATAATAATAATAATTATAATTATAAATGATAATTGGTAAATGTAATCTGATTATTCTCTTCATCCTCGTTTTGAAAACTCGTATAACAAATTCCTGTACACTTTGCAATGTTCCCATCAATTTTGACGAAACACTTCTTGTTTACAATTTTTTGTTCTTTGTCAATGAAAATGTTTTTACTTTCCATTTGTTTATGTCTCCAATATTTTAATCGTTATTGTTTTTTTGAGCTTGTGCAAGCGGTTTTGTTTTAATGATTGAGCAGTTTATGTTAGGTTTTTTAAATAAAATGAAAACGCCAACCCAGTGATCATTCAAAACCATTTAAGCATAAAACAAAAAATAAAATAGTCAAGTATATTCCATTAATTAACGGATCAATAAATTTTAACTAGTATTATTTTATTGATAATAAATCAATAATATTAATATTTTTGAAATGAGTTTTATTTTTAACATAAAAATCATTATTTATAAAAAATATTGTTTAAATAAATTATAAAGTAATTATTAAAATAAATAAATCAATAATTTAATAATAATAATAATAATAATAATAATAATAATAATCATTTCAATTTCCAGTAAACGATACTCGGTATATATCTTTGAATAAGAAATAATCTGAATAGAATTTAATGAATATATATGTATAACATTTTTTCATGAGACATTTATTTTTCATTATTTTATTAATGAGATATTATACTCTGTGTTTGAAAAATTCTTAAAATAAATAATAATTAATTTTTTACTTAAGCATGAATGTTTTACTTCAAATCTCATCAATTTATATTTTTCTGTTATTCATTAAATAATTCTAGAATGAGAGATTTTAATATATTTTTAATCAATTTTTCTACGTTATTATTTTTTTATTATATTTTTCAAAGGATATTTATTACAATTTTATTTTGAAGATTAAATAAAATATTTCAATTTTTAAGTGAGAAATCGTAATTAAATACTAAAACATAGGTGAAATAATATAAACAATACACAATACAACATTAATACTCAGGACTGGTGTTCATCAGCTGACAATGGCAGACATCACTGTTATCAATCAAAGTATATGGTTTACCAGTTTTGATAATAATGTCAATTTTCGCATTTTCATAAATTGTTATTATCTTCTTCCATAACCTTTTTTCATTCTGTCTCCTTATACGACATTAAGATCAGAGAAATCTCTCATAGTTACCTTACAATACAATGCGGATCAAATGAGAATGATTTTTTTCTGACATTTATTTCTTTTGTTACGCTATAATTTACTATAAACACTGTCGTAACCCTTAGCTCGCAAAGCTTACTGACCCCTTCACTTTTATCAATATGTGTACGCAAGTGAATGAATCAAGACACTTTATTGCTGAAATAACAATAACAAACAATCACAAAATTTCTCAAATAATCACTAAAATGTCTGTAATCAAATGTTTTCACACTAAAAATCAAATGGTAATAATCAATTAAATAATAACAATCAAATAATTAAATGTCAGAATTAAATGTTAATTAATTAAAAAAACAAAGAAAAGAAAGTGAAGATACTCTCACCAGTTGTGACGACGACAGGTCCAAAGAGTGATTTGCTGAGCCCAATCCGGTTCGCTCAGAAACCCCCTAACAGCATAGGACCCGTCGTCAGCCCCTGTCGCAAAGAGGGCATGAAGAATTATCACTAACTGCAAGAAAAATTCGTGGTTTCTGACTCAAATTGTCGTAGCTCTCCGCAATCTTCTGACGCAAATTGTCGTAGTTCTCCACAATCCTCTGTCATAAATTTCTCTCAGAGATTTTCTGGCAATCCACTGCGGTTCCATCTCTTTATATACCATTCTGATCAGACGACTAATCAGTCGCAGATCAGCTTGATTAATGGGGAATGTCGATTCCCTGTTTAGATCGATAATTCTAAATCGGTCCCTCCTTGCGGACCCTGATCTAATCTTGGCAATTTAGGTTCGCCATTATCAAGATTAGATCCCTTAAAAATAATAATTAATTGCCCCTTTTTGTTTTAATGTACTTTTAATTAATTGGTTTATTATTATTTTTTTATTATTATTATTTGAAATTCTAACCCTTTTGCGGTCTTAATAATTATTTTATAATAATGATAACTAATCTAGATCCTATTGTGGTCTCTACCATGCTTTTACAAGGGTTTACAGGGATGTGACCTTGACAAACCCAACACTTTTATTGTCCAACAAAATGAAAATGTGCAATATTTTTATTTTAGAAGTCATTTTTCATAAATTCATTTTTTTATAAATCTCAAATTGAAATCGTTAACGTTTCTCTCTAACAAACAAAATTCTGAAATTTTTAAACTCCTTTTTATAATTAAAATGGCATACCAAACAATATTTCGGTCTCTTGAGTTTTCATTATAAAAATAATAAAAATTTTATATCTTTTATTTTGGAAAGATCATGGCAAAAAAATTGGATGATTTTGAGAGCTTTCTCTTAATCATTCCATGGAATTTTTTAATTTTAAAATCATATTTATATTTTATGGTGGAGATTAATATTGTGGAGACGCAAGAGTAAAAACTTGTGACTAAACAAAAATCTGTTTTGTGAAAATTATCCTTTGTTTATGTATCATGATTAAAATCAATTTTATTTTTTAAAAAACTTATTTTAAATAAAATAATTCTGTTAAAATTAATAAATTATTAAATTAATTATTATTATTAATATTATTATTATAGTTATCATTAATAATTTTGATAAAAATAGAATTTGCAATAATAAATATTAAATTAACTTTAAATATTATTTATTATATTATTTTTTAATAATTTTTATTTTTTAAAAATTTATTAGAAATATTAGAATTATAAACAATTGAAACTTTGTAAATAATAAATTATTTTTAGTAACACGTACTTATTAAAATTTTCAAATTAAAATGATATATAAATACGCGGAGTTCTCAGCCTAAAACATAAAAATATTTAATTATTGAGTAAAATGAAAATCTTTATCTTATTAAGAATTTTATTGATTTCATATAGTTTGTTGTCAGAATTATCATCAATCTCTGGGCAACTTTATTTTAATCTATTATTACTATTATTTCGTCAATAATTGTGAATTACTGAGTATAAATTATTTTTATGGAACACTAACGATTAGCTAATTATTTTTAATTAATTCTTATAAATAAATATTAGAGCTTTAAACTTTAGGATTGATTAACATTTTTTGTTTCTTCATTTTTTTTAATTTTTCATTGTTCGAATACTTATTACGGCAACAAATTATAATCTAATGGTCTTCTGAGATATTGATATTAATACCGTACGAGAAGGTTCTTTACTTTTTTAATTTACCAAAAATCTTTGGGTATTTCCACAAATATTATTTGTACACAATATCGATCTTGTAACTAAAAATATAAATTATTTAACCGTTTGTTATTTTAGTTATTTGAATTTGTTATTTGATTTAATATATATAATGTACATATAAAAAAAAATAAATTCTTGTTTCACCAAGGCTTTATGTTACGAAAATAATCACTAAAATCGATATCGTCACTCATGAGTATTTAGGTAATCAATTTTTTTAATGGTCCCGATCTATAATGGTTCTCATAAAGGACGATATTTGCGACTTTAAGCTGCTGGAAAACTCTTTAATCGGCTTTAATTGAGGCGAATATAATGGCAAAAACTTCTGGCTTGGTGTAAGTTGACTCCTGTTTCATCTAAATAAACCAGCTTACAGTTTTCAATGTACTCAATGTCCCTCACATAAAGCTGTCTAGTCTCAATGTTTTTACTATTATTTCTCTCTTCGGGAACTCTGACTAATCGCTTTCTGGTATAATTCATGTCACTTAAAATTCTTGAAACAGTACTTTGGCTGACTAAAATGCGATCAAATTCAAATAGATGCAATCGAATATTTTTTTTCTATATATTTCTTAATATTTTTCTATATATTTTGAATAATTTTCTATATATTTCTGCATAAACCTGTAATACTTTTATTTTTAAATATTTTTATAATTTTTGTAATAAATGATTTGATTTAATTCATAACTTTAAATATATATATAGAGAGATTTAATATGTTTATTTTATTTATACTGATATGCAATTCCCATGGTTTCAAAATTTTTTTTGAGTATATCAGGTTTGTGTTGAAAAAATAAATCATAAAAAATGTTAAACTTATGGATTATCAACCGATAAATTATAATAAGCGGAATCGATATATTATTACATTATGCACCTGAAATGATCTCTGCTGACCGGAATAGAAACATTTTTGGTAAGTGATAAAATTATGGTAATTACTTCCTACAACTACTCTGGATAAAGTCTCCTACAGACAAACAAAATTTCTGATTTCTCACATAAAGCTTATACAATGTTCATAGTTCTACAACAATGTTAACATTACTTTGGCTACATCAATTAATAATACTGCTACAATAATTATGAGGATGTCGACGAAGTTATTTTTTAAAAATTATTAAATTCATGAAGTCATAATATTAAATTTATATTTCCTGTGAATATGGTTCATTCTAAATTTTAAGGGTAATATTGAATATTCATAGTACCTTCAGATTATAACAAAATTTAACGAGAAAGATAAAACAGATCTGAATTTCTACAAAAAAATAATATAACAATAATAATTATTATAATTTTTTGTGATATTTAATGTGAGAAAACAGTGTAAAAATATTTAAATTAAACATTTTTGAATTAAAAGATTAAAAAATTGTTTTGTTTTAATTTTATAAATAAGCAAGATTTTTGAAATTTAAGTTGTGTCAAAACTTTTATGCTGTTTGAAGGTCACATGGTTTCAGGGCCTAACACAAATAAAAACCCAAAAATATTACCTCTCTCAAATTGACATGTTTCATGTCTGGCGCTCATTGTAAATTTTTAAATTAATTATAATGATGAATTAAAACACGAAATATATATTTCATATAAAATAGTTCATAAAAAAATATATGAACTCATCACGTTTTCTCTAATAAATTTCACCTGCCTAAGACTTTTGACGATGAGTTTATAAAAAATAATCAAATGTATGAAATATTATTATTTTAATATACCAGTCTGTCTTAATTTGACCTCTGGTAGTCCACTCTGGAATACCACTAAGCCCTTTACAGATCTACTAAATAAATGAGAGGAAAAAAAATTTTCTACCTGGGCTTGCAGTCAAGTATTTAGTTTTAGTAAGAAAAACTTGAAAATTACATTTCTTTTATTAATCCAATAAAACAAAAAAACTGAACTAAGGAATTATATTTTATTATTATTATTATTATTATTATTATTATTATTTTACTATTATATTATATTGTAAATTAAATTATTCTCACAATAAGAGAAGTCTGAGTGTCCGTAAGACATCATCGAATTCATTATTCAAGAGGTAGTCTCAATAATTAAAACATAATTCATTTTAATTCTGAGTCCCAATAAAGTAAAGACTTTCTCCCTGATTTCATAATCACCCCTGTCTCACTGAGTATTATGCTGTCTGATATTTTTGTCAAAAATAACAGCTTTTGACTGCGAATTGTCTGATAATTTCATGTAAACAATAAAAGATTTTTTATTTTTCAAACCAAGAAATTAGTACAAACAGACAAAAGCAGAATGAATATGTAAAATAAAACTTGAAGTATATGGGATACCCTTCATGTATGAAACGAATCTCGATTTACTATCACATACATCTACCTCAGTCCCCCATCGTTGCCAGTTATGTCGGTCTCTCTTCGTCTACGATCACTTAAACAATGCACATTACTGCCACCAACTAGCGGAAATTTTCGTCTGAAAATAAATCAATTCTTCTCAAAAAAACATTAAATTTTTTTTCTATAATTATCGTTTTTCTGAGAGCTAGTTCCTTTTATAAAAACTTGTGGTACATCATTATCATTGGAAACATTCAATGAACAATCAACTACAAAATATAATTAATTAATTAATTAATTAATAATAAAAATATGTTTATTAAACTTTTCCTGAAACCAAAATGTGGTGCTACATTTAATTTATTATTTACAGAATATAAATAGGAAATTATAATCCGAAATTATCCCCTTAATCCGTGTGGTAGATTAAATTATTAGGGGAAATTTTTATTTTATTTTTCTCACTGTCACTAAAATATTGATGAAAATAATTCTGATATTATTCTCATTTATTTTTTCCAGCGAAAATTCTCAATTTGTTCCCGGAAATATTTTCAATTTAAAGATTATTTTTATTATTTGCCCAGTACTCTGTTTTTTGTTTGTATCGCTGGTTAAATCGGATTCCGGTCAGGAAGCTCTTACGTCTCCATGAACTGACCTTTAATTTTGATCTTAATCTTTTTATATTTACTGATTGAAAACTGACCTGTGAAACCTTGCAATTTCTAGTGACCCAAGTCTTATTATACTTCTTTTGGTCCATCTCTTATCTGCTAACCTTATATTGAAATTTGATTTTTTTAGAAAATTTTTATCTTCTTTTTTCACATGCTCTGACAATTTTTCTTTATTCCGATCAATTTCACAACATTTTTAGTTGATTATTTATGTTATTTTTGAAGAGATGGAACAGAGGGTTCTTTAGTTATTCAGTTTTCAGTAATTGGAACTGATCATCTGAAAATAGTACTTGCAAAGCATCTGCATCACTTCATCTATAGACTGAAAAATTCGACAATACCGATTTTGTTCCAACAATTGACCATATTACAGTCTGAGCTGTTTGTTGACTGGTGTAGAACGGCTACTTCTTTTTTTCAAAGAATCTGATTACAGAAGCAGGTCAATATTAACGACCATTATTGTACATGAGAAAAATTTCTGGATTCACTTTACTGTTTTTTATTTTAAACGAGATCTTTGGTAAGAATACGTTTGACCGTACCAATCACAAGCATCAGTGCACTCACTCAATTTTTCTGTCATTAAATTGTGATTATCATCTATTAATTCATGAATTATCTTCAAAAGTTCATAACAATGAGAAGACTAAGGTTGTCCGGATGTGGTCCGGATTTCAGTGGCGAATGATCTTCAACGTTATAGAGTCGTTTCTCTATCCTTTCAGATGACCTTGGAACATTCTTTAGCCAACATATCATTTTTACCAAATGCTACCTTTGGAAATGGACTTTTTTACTTTTATCTTCTATTTCTTTAAATATAGAATGAGAGAGGTAATATTGCACTTAAGAAGTTAGTCGTAATTATACAAACACAGCAGAAAACAAAGGAATTTTTGGTAACATACTAACCTAATCATATCCTATATATTCATCAACTAGACCATTAAATATTTTCATTGGTTAACATCTTTTTTACTATTGACAAAATTGTTTGTAAGACCCTAGTATATAAACACTTAGAGTTTCTATGAAAAATCTTTTTCTGTAATTAAGTTTCATTTTAAGGACCTGAATATTAAATTTATACATAAATACAGTGAAACCTGTCAATGTTGGGCACCACCGGGACCGAAAATTTTGCCAAAAATATAGAGGTGCTCAAATTATAGTTGGTTTATGAAAACGTTATATATATAATTTTTGTATGTTTTTAAATAAAAGGATCAACTTAAGAAAGTGCCCAAATTAACAGGTTTCACTGTATTTCGAAAAGAGCACCTGATCTTAATCAATATTAAAAATGTACTTGTTTGTTATTTTTAATATTTATTATCAAATATTATCAAATTATTTTCTCATGAATCCGTAATCAAATCATTGAAATTTCTTATGATAAAAATCAGTCTATCATGTAATACCTTTGGAGTCCGTGGTTCTTGACATTGTACTATTGTCACTGCAATTTGTCGAAAATCTATGGAGATCTTAACTAATCGATTATTAACACGAAAGTTCTGATAACACAAAAGATACAGCTTCTAAAGCCAACATAGGTCCTGTTGGTGAATTTCTCCTTGAAAACTAAGATGACAACTTTGTTGTCTGTCTCAAGAATAAATCGCTACTCAATCATTAACACGAGGAATTTTGTGTAAATTTTTGGTGTTTCATATTTTTTAATAAAGAAAAATAATAATAATAATATTACTTTGAATGTGATTAATAATAATTTATAATAAAAATATTCGGTAATTATTGATTCATAATTGGTAAAATACATTTTTCAGATATTTTACAGTATCATGTTCATTACATCGTCTGCCATGATTGTAGCGATTTGGGTTTACATATTCCGAAAACGGTTTCAGACCTTTGAGGCGGCCTTAAAAGGAGTGAACGAAAATTTTGTATTTCAATTGTCACATAGAGGGGAAAAGGTGAACATGTATCTCAGATTCGGATTGACAAGTGAGGCGATATTTATAATTTTTTGATATTTTTAAGATTTATTAAGTATAAACAAGTTTTAATTTTAAAAAGTTACGTAAAAATTACATTTCCTCCATTTTTGAAGTCATAAAAATAATTAATCTCTGATATATTCTGTGAGAAAAATAAACCTGAACATCACGGAAAATTGAATATTCCATTGTGACAGCGTGTGTATGCATTTACATGAGTGTGTACCTGTTCAGTTCATGTGAGTGTGTGTATGTTTGTGTGTTTGCATGAGTGTATTTGAATGTTGAGTATTCCTGCGCTGCCAGTCATAATTACGATCATTAATGAGAATACCAGAGTTTTAGACAGTTTTCATTTTTCTAAGGTAAAAGATGTTGTTCAACCTGAGTCATTTGTTTTACTTCTGTCCAATAACCCAATGACAAGAAACCCTAAAAATTTTGCAAAATTATTCATCCATGGAAAATTCGCAATATTTACTGACAGGATTTAGAGAGCTTCGGAGAGAAACATTATAAAAGATAATTTTCGAGGTAAAAAAATTCATCCAGGCTTCTAGACTTCATTATTCTTAAGAATTGTGTATCAGCATGGTGAATAAAAAAGTATTGTTAATATTGAAGTAATGAGCATCATATTTAAAATCTTTGGAAAAGTCAAGAAAAGACGATTGCAGAATCGTGCAGAAAATAAATAAATACGTATGTAGAGTTTTCTCTTTGTCCGTGATTCTGGTCAGTTGAGAAGAGTCTAGTCAGAAAGTATTGTCATCAGCCATATCAGACAAAATAGATCTAATTATAATAAATAAATTCAGTTGGGAAAAGTTAAATCCCCAAATGAGCAGGATTATATTTAATTATGAGAATGACTTTCATCCAAATATGACCTTGACAAATTACATAATTTCCGAAACTTAAGTATAATAAAGGACTCAAAAATTCTTTAGAAACATCAGTAAATGTTTTGATCAACAATATTAATAATAATAATAATAATAATAA
>JBBMKC010255499.1:0-10122 GCA_037834085.1 Bipalium vagum | reverse complement strand
TTATTACTTTTATTATTATTATTAATTTATTATTTTAAAGATATTAATTTTATAATGCATAAATGAAGCAAAAGTCCTTTGATATGAAACTGAATTTACTTTTACCTAATTTTTATTCAAGGATAGAAAAAAGAATCCAAAAAAGTTGATAAAAAATAAGGAAATTATTAAATCCAATGATAACTGGGAAAATAAAAAGGAACATTAATTTCTTTATGAATATTAATATTAATAAAACTAATTTTGCTAGACACATTATACTGGAGTTAACACCTGACTTATTTATGTATCACAGAACACATCGCATTTTCAAGTAAATTTTCGTTTTGAACTTGTTTATGTTGATCTGTGATGGGTTCAAAGATAAAATGTACTAAAAGTATTCTATGACAATTTTATTTGGCAATCGTCCGTATTTTAAAAACAGTTTATTAATTAATAACTAAATAATTAAATTTCTTCTTAAAAAATACACAATGGCACACATTTGACCAGAACTAATTTTTTATGATATGGGTGGCATTTTTGTTAAGTGTTTTTCTGGAAATATCCTTAACCTATAAATATCTTAGGTTTTATAAAGAAAATGATTATCTAAAAAATCTTTGTGTTTTGATAAAAGAATGGGTTCAAACATTTTTAAAAAGTAACTGGTTTACAAATCCCAATAATTAAACAATAATAAAAATTAAAATAATTTGTGATATGCTTCTCTAACGAAATCAAAGCAATCCATTTTTGAAAATTCTGATAACCAGTGAATAAAAATAAGTTTTATACAATAATGTCCAAGGCAACAGATCAAGGTAAAGGCCGGTAAGACTAGTCAAAGAATATCAAAACCTGATACTTACCAAAAAGGTTATGCTATCCATATGGTTGGATAACGAGGGTATTTATACTTTAAGCTCTTACTATTTAAGAAAACAATTGATTCAGATGTGTACTACCAAATATTAAAATTAAACAAATACTTATTCGAATGTCGACCAGAGCGAAATTTATCTTCGAGATCAAAATTACCCTTTTTGAATTTGTTGTACCATTCTTGTGAGGTCCTCGCACCTATTGCATTAGATCCATAGACAACAAAAATGTCTCGTGCTGCTTCTGTAGCTTTCTGACCACGGCAAAAGGCAAAATATAGTAAATGCCGAAAAATGAAATTTTCGCTGCCTGGAATATTCATTTGTAGGGCTAAAAAATATGTATAATTAAGTTATTGAATGAATGATGATTACATGCTTGTAGATTAAAAAAACGCTTTCAAAATAATTATTTTTGCTCAGAAAAACAAAGCTAAAAATAACAAGAATGACAATTTTTAAAAAACGAGAGAACTTATTTACCAACCTAATATTATATATTTAAATACATTTAAATTCATTGAGTTATATATCATGTTAAAGGTAATTAAATATTCTATGACTAGGTAAATGAACTGATGTAAATTTTTTATTTTATACTTGATTTTATGTTTAATTTTAGTACTAATAAATATAGAAAAATTGAAATTTGAACACTCCTTCGACATTATTGGAAACAAAAATGATGAAAAAATATGCGAGGTGGAAGGTGATATTGTGTCAACTCGTGTAGCTCAAATGTGGTTTCAAAAATCTAATCAAGGTGAAAGCACCCTTCAGGAAATATGAAGTAAAGATAGCTGTTATTGGTCAATAGAAAGCGGATATTTCTGCAGCAAGATAATGTCACACCACATACTGCTGACAAAACACATACGGAATCTATTGAGTTTTTACCACATCCAACATATAGTTTTAAACTTGCTCCATCGGATTATCATCTTATTTTAGAAATTTCATATTTTCTCAATGTATGTATTTTTATTGATTCGGAGCAGATGGAAAATGGTACCAAGTATTTTTCTTGTTAAAAGCCAAGGAATTATCGCGGTTGGAACAAGTGGCAGATTTGTGGGTTAAGACCATTTAGTTCATGAGCTCTTCATAAAAAATGAAATCACTGATGTCTCGTTCTAATCATTATTAATTTAATTTTTCTATTATCTTCAGAATTCTGAATGCCTTTGTCGTACTATTCTTTTACTGATGGTGTTATGATAAAAATAAGATATATATAAGGCTGAGATTAAAATCCAGTTTTTCTAAAATATATCCAAATAAATCCTTAAGTAAATCCAAATTGATTTTTGGCAAATAAAAAAAATTTTTATTAAATAAGAATGGCCTTTTCATAAGAATATAGACTTGTCAAAAACTCATTATCTTTCAAGAATAAAACAGACAACGTAGAAGCTATTTCTCAAAATAATTTACTCTTAATGTCAAAAAAAGTTTTCCAAGAGAGAAAAGGAATGAGAAATACTTCTCAGTGGTCTTTTTTGAAGAATTTCATTGTACAACACCGAATGTTTTTTCTATGGATCTTTGTTGTTCATAAATTCTTCGCAGCTTAAATTTATTTTCATCTAGATCAGTTGTTCTCAACCCCGGCCAGCATTTTTAAAGGCGTCGCCGAATTATGTTCATTACGTGTGAAAAATAATAATTTTGGATAAAGCAATTGTCCATGTATCCTGCTTTATAAAAAAAATCGTCGTATCATCATGATTTTTCCATCCATGTATATTTGTGAAACAGGCTTCACTTCCCTATTGATAGATAAAATAAAAATCCAGGAACACACAGAGTTAGTGAGGAAGATGGTTTGCGATGTGCATTATCCACAACACTTCCACAAATTGATAAGTTCGTGAAAGAGAAACAGTATTAGCATTCTAATTATTAAATAAAGTGAATTATGGGTTAATTTTAGTAATATTGATTTTCTTTAGGGTCACCAAGATCTTAACAATGGGAAAATGGGTTGCCATAGAAAAAATGTTGAGAACCGCTGATGTAGATGAACCAGTAAAACATGATTTTGAAGGTCACTCTGGTGGACTGGTTTGGAAATGCAGTTATAGCAGCTGCTGACAGACGTAAAATAACCATATTTCATATCTATTTCATTAGTCTGGTCACTTATTGAAGAAACTGTGGAATTTTTTGAATTCAGAATTAAAAATAATAATTTATTTTCAAAGTAGATCATAAATTAATTTTTTTTTAATTCGCGTCAGACTAAAATAAAAAGATGTGCAGTGTCAAATAAGATATTGACAAAATATTTATTAGACACATTTCGCAGAAATCTTTCCAAATATTTATACGAAGAAAAAGGAAAATGATATTAAATTGCAATATTTTCCTTCGTAATATTTGTGGCAAAAGCACCTTATGGGTTTTTTTGGGTTTAGACTTAATAAACCTATTTATGCTGAAATTGAATGAAATATAAATATTTATATAATATGGTCTTATAATTTTAAATTACATTAAATTTATCAGACCATTTGGATTCATATTCAATTTTCGACCAGAGAATTCCTTGTAACTATTAACATATTATAAATAAGGTTTCATACATAAGGTTTGATTTTTTATAAGTTTTGGACAACTAATTTTGATATACAATATAATAAAAAATATATAATATAATATAATATAATATAATACTATATAATATAGTATAATATACTAAAATAAAATAAAATATAATTCAATATAATATAGTATAGGATAATATATTACATATTAGTATAATACAATAAAATATGATAAAATAATATAATATAATATATATTATTAATATATCATATAAAATTAGGTAAATACGTTTTAAAAAATAATAAATAAATATTATAATTAATTTAATCTCACTGAAAATGTGAAAATTCTAATCATTGGAATAACATATAGAAAAAAAACATTTTTGTCTTAGTGACAATATTATTAGACCAGAGTCAAAGACTGAAAACGAAAAACAATTGTGTAAACCGATA
Source organism: Bipalium vagum (assembly GCA_037834085.1). Classification (NCBI taxonomy): domain Eukaryota; kingdom Metazoa; phylum Platyhelminthes; order Tricladida; family Geoplanidae; genus Bipalium; species Bipalium vagum. Next base: position 6,254 of record JBBMKC010255499.1, on the reverse strand, counting down.
TCAAACAACGTAGTCAAGCAGGTCGCTCAAAAGATAATTTAAAGCCTGATTTCACTTGTTCCTACCTTAAGAAGATATGTTGCAACATCTGCTTCATATACCATAAGCTGAGGAATCAGTCTCGTATATATGATGATTTAATATGATGATTGACTATTTATTTATGTGCGTTGTAAATATGCATGTTATGACAAATGGTCCGTATTTTTGACTCAGAAACATCAACTACCGAAATCATTAATGTTATTAATAAATATAAATAATGTTATTAATTATATATGTATCGTTTGTTTTACTGCTGCATCTTGATGAAATTAAAAAATATTTTTTAAAAAATAAAAAAATTAAAATTAAAGAATTTTAGATTTGTCAAAGTAATAATAATGGTGTAGATTCGTTCATTTGATATTTGTGTAGATGTAAATAATATTAAATATTTATATTTGAAATCTTAAATTCAGAACAAATCTACAAATATTTATATATTCAACATATTTAATTCATGCCGACAAAATCATAAAATAATTGTGGTAAATATTTTTGCCAAAATTAATTAAAAGAAAATTTTTCGAAAATTTTTGGTGAAATCCATTGATTTTTTCCAATGATTATAAATAATAATTGCACTAATAATATTAAAATAATAATTACGGTTCACCGTTTTTTGCAAATGTTACCAGACATTAAAATATTAGGTTATTTTCACAAAATTTATTATATATTTATATATTTATATATATAATATTTCAGCACACAAAAATACATAATATAAATTAAAATACTCATAAAACTTTTAAATTTAATTTAATTTTATTATAATTATTAAAGGACCTAAGATCACCTTGATCTAAATTGGTTATCAAATTACTGCCATTTGAGCCGATGTTAATAAAAAAAACAAATGACATTATAATTTATGAAAAAGTGATCATGAACCAATTTGTGAAACTGAGTACTTTATCATGTTCAGATTCTGGACAATTGAAAAGAATTCAGATGAGTTTTTATTCTCATGCTTGGCAGAGAGACAATCACTAAAGAGATCAGTTGACCTCCAAGGTCTTGGAGTAATATTAGGTAACAATAATTAAATGAAAAAAAGACAAAATTTGATATTTTTGGTTATAGTAATCAATTTTCATCTGAAATAGTGAAATAATGAAAATAGGTGATAAATGGATGAATGAAACCGTTTTTATATATCCCTAATAAAATATTTAACGAAGAATCTCGCGATATCCTGTTTCAAATATTCATTAAAAGGATGTTCCAACCTTACGTCAGTGGCAGTGGTAGTACCAACTTTTCCAACAAAGCAACGAAAGCCTTGAAGACATGGAACATGGTAAACGTCCGGTATTGGTCGACAAGGTAATTAACTAGTTGAATCCAATGCAAACTGGTCGTCATTATCCCACCATTACATTGCACTTACATTCAATTAGAAAGAATGAGGTGATTTGATTCCGCGACAACTCAAACATCCAATCAAGGCTATACAATTCACCATGGCCTGAATTCTTCTTCACAGTACCATAAACACAAGTTTTTTTTAGAATCAATCGTTGGAAAAGTGGATCTCATATAATAACAAAACAAAAAGACGACAGTGGATTTGCCCAGATCTGTCCCTGTTAAAACACTAAAGGCAGACGCTCATGGTAAAAAGAACTTGCCTTTCGTTCGGTGGAATAGTACAAAATTAGTGTAGTTGAGGTGCTGGAATCGGGTCAGACAATCAATTCGAATCTCTATTTATAACAAATGAGCCGCGTGGAGCAGAATGTAAATGCAATGATGACATAATTGATACTATTGGCGAATACCTATTGAACGTATTAATCTTGTTTTTATAATAAATGTTCCAGTTAAAGAAAAAAAAATTTCCAATTCAATAACCTGATAAAACAAATATAATTTCTTTAATTTTATTAAATTGTCTCTTTTGAGAAACTATTCTATCATTTTTTATTTTGATATCCTAAAAATATTTTAAAAATTTAAAAATAAAAGTTAATGTTTTAATGTTATATTAAAAATAAATTATTGATTTTTTTCACTATTTTTATAATTTATTTTAATAATTCTTTTATTTAATAAAACGAGGTTTTAATAATTCTAATATAATAATAACATGTGGAAATTAAAAAAGAGCAGAAAAGGCCTATAATTATATTTTAGAAAAATATTTTTAAAAACTTTAATAGAGTGTTTAATAGGTGGTTATTATAATATTTAATTTCTGAATTATGATACTTCACAATTTGATATTTCAATAATAAACAAGTATAAACAATTAAAATTATTTTTCGAAACTTATTTAGCACGATATATAATTAATTAAGATTTTATAAATAATTTATGTTTTATGGTTTTGTGAGTATGTCATATAAAATGTACACTAATTAACAATTTATTTAATTAATCTACTCAATATTTCATATAAATTTTCATTAAAGTTCATCCACCTTTCTTGAAGAATATATTAACCATTTTCACCCTGTAAATATTTATAATCAATTAATACATAAGTCGATTAGTGCACATAAATTTACTAATAATTTTTATTATTTATATTATTATTATTATTATGGTAGAATGATTCAGAAATATTCTGTGAATAAATTTTTATAAGGTTAAAAAGATTTTAAAATATTTCTTTGTAACCTTTATTTAGAAACATTATTATAAACATTCTTAGGTCCTTCATTTTCTAATTTATCAATATTGTCTATGCAAATTTATGTATAAAATGAAAGATGTTTTGCAATTATGCAAATAAAATATCAATTTATCAAAAAATATGGAATATTAATATAATTAATTTACAATGCCAACTGAATATAAATAAATAAATGGTTTTCTCTATTTTATTTTATTTCTTACGCTCACATAATGACAATGTTAAAAGGTAGTAAAATGAATTACAATAATAGAAGAAAAAGCTTTAAACCATATCATATATTAAAATTTTTATAGTTATTTTTAATAAGTCGAGTTTAAAATAATTTTTTTTTCTAAATTATTTACTTGGGTATATATTTTTCTTTTAATTTAAAATTGTATAACTTCACAAAACTGATTAAAAAGAAATGTAACGGGAATGTAGCTAATTCTAAAAAGTTAATTTTTATTTAATCAATTTTAAGAAATATATTTCTTATTCTTAAAAAATTATTTTTTAAAATATTTTTCATTTTTCCTTTATTTATCATTATTAAATTAATTACTGGTGGCCAAAACAGAAGTACACTTTTATTATGAAATTTGAAGAATTTCAAAAAAATACTTTTGAGGATTCATATAGATAGTACGTTGTGGTATTTGATTTAGATTATATATACATCATTTTTTATTCACTTATTGCTGTAAATAATGGTACAATTATCAGAATTTCAAAAAGGCTTTCTATGTGGATAATTGGAGGCTTGTCTGAGCAATGATTTTAAATGAAATTATTCTGTCACACGTCTTATCAATTGTGAAAGGGAATAATTTGATCTTCCAACAAGATAATGTAAAAAGTAAAAGTAATGTACAAAGTAAAAGTTGCTATGTCAGAACTCGATTCAATTCAGGTTCTACCGTTCTACAAGATCACCAATAGAACATGTGTAGGATGAAGTAGGACGCCATTTAAGAGATGATTATGAGTTACCAGCAATTAATTTAAACCAGCTTTCAGAGGGAATACAACATGTATGGAATTCTATTCCACAACAGTCAATTCAATGAGTAATCTCAAGCATGCCTGAAAGTCTTGGTGAATGTATTAAGAAAGGCGGTGGTCAGACATCATAAAAACTAATTCATGAGAACGACCAAAAGGTCCTCTTTAAGGGCATAATAATTAATAATAATAATGTAACGGTCTAGGTCGCTTATCTAAACGGTTACAAGTGTCTTATCTTTGTGCTCACCAACTCCCTTGAAGAAAGTGTAAATAATAAAAGAATCACGAATACACAAGCGATTAACAAATTCAAGGTTAGATTTCCAATATACAATCAATATTCACAAATTCAAACAATAATTATTTAATTATTAAGATACGTGCCCAAATGGTACTGAGAGTATGGTAGAAAGCAAGAAACGACCACAAAAATGTGGATGAAACGAATGACGCTCCAATATTGCACATTTTCTAAAGACATTTTTTTAAAAAATTGATTTATCTGCAAAATATAAAATAATATATTAAAGCAAATACCTTACGATTACTTATAATATATTTCATTGGGCACACCACTTATCTTCTTCACTTTATGATAGCCGCAAAGTGCCTGATAACAAAAGTATGTATTCTGTCGTCAGCGAAGCAGAATCGAATTACCAAGAGAACAATTAAAAAGAATATAAGAAAATTAAAAAAGTTAATGATGAGAAGAATTTATTTCTATCACTAAATAAGCGTTAATTAATTATTTATTTTATTTAACTCTCTGGGTTAAACACTTTTTGAATTAATAGAAATTCCTTACCTTTATTATTATTACCGGCGTTTTAAAAGTTCTTTAATTCGAATAGCTATAAGCGTATTCTAAAAGTTATTAAGAGCTTTTTGAATGTAAAAACCAAGAGTTTGTGTACTCCTGTTTCCCATATTGTGGAGCTTCTCATTGGGTTTATTCTAACTTTTTAATAATAAATTTATGTGGGCGATTGCTATTTTAGGCGTGTTTTGGGTAAGTTATTATATTATAGAACTTTCTATATTTTGTAACTTTATTTCAACATCCTTTATTTATAGAAATTTGCTTTATTTTCTTAAAATTTAATAATAATTAATCAAGTGGCTTGTACTTTTAATTAATATTTTAAACCTACATTCATATTTTTTTATTATATAATAATAATATTATTTATTTATAAAATGACATTTTAATTATTTAAATAACAAAAATATCTAAAATCTAAAATCATGTATTTTTTCAGAAAAAACTAAATAAAAAAGTAAGCCTTACAAAACCTTTTCATGTACATTAAAAAATTAAATTAATTAAATGTAAAATTAAATCAAATGGAAAATGTTTTAAATGTCGATAATCAATTTCGGAAAGCTGTCCTCACTTTCCTAGGCTCCTGAGGTTCCTTGAAGTCATCGGCGATTACTGAAAGCTTTTTCATGGAGGTTGTGTTGGTTCAGTATGGTTTTTTACCAGTTATAATTATTATATTATAATATAATATGATAATCCAATAATTATAATAATATTTATAAAAGTACGCGGTGTTAATGGTTATTAATAGTTTTACCTTTCAGCAGAATTTTTTAAGATTCCTTTCAAATCATTATAATTGCAAATTATATACTAATAGGCTCAATGAATCCCAGCAAGCTTGGTTGTCTCTAGAATACCTAGCAGTTCTTTACTGGCAACCTATGGATCCACTAGTTATTCTCGTATAGTTGGTGCCATGGATTATTTTGGACATTATACCCTATTTTATTGTGAATCATAAATTTGAACTTCATTGATACTAAGTATTTTGTTGAGGAATAAGTTCGTACCGGTTTTAAAACTTATATTTAAAATACTAAAAATTTGCTCACAACTTTTATTTTATAACACATTTATTATAGAACATCTATCTATGATATAATTTCCATCGTTCATAATCACTTTTATTTTTATTAAGTGTTTTGCTCTCATCAATAATTATTTGTTGATTAATAAAGTTTCATTATCTTTAATATTTATTTGTTGACATTTACTAGTTTAATTGATCAAATTACTTTGGAAGTGCAGTTAAATTATCTCATGGAAGAGTAGAAATTGATTGACATAGTCTTATTGTTCTGTAATCGAATTGAAGTCATTTTTTTATTAGGGTGAGTCATAATAATTCGTGTTTTATAAGACTTTAAATTGAAAAAGAACAAAAATAAAAGTTACGAATCATTTATTTATTGTATTTTATTGTCTTTAACCAATGGTCAATTAACCATTTTATTTCTGTATTATACGATGCGATGTCCTTGGAAGCAAAAAACAACGTTAAAACCATTTTCCACATTACTAATCGATTTAAAGCACCAGCCTTCAAAGAAATAAGCTATTGAACGGAACAAATGAAAATGATACGATGTAAAGTCTGGACTGTAGGCTTAATGAGGGAAAACTTCAATCTCTAGCTCTTCAGGGTTTGATTCTTTTGAGAAGCTGTGTGCAGTTATATACCATTTTCAATTTAAATTAAACCTTTTTCACTTTAAATTAAACTTTTTTCATTTTAAATTAAACTTTTTTATT
>JBBMKC010255490.1:0-10123 GCA_037834085.1 Bipalium vagum | reverse complement strand
ATAATATAATATAATATAATATAATATAATATAATATAATATAATATAATATAATATAATATAATATAATATATTTCCAAAAGCTGATGATTTTAGCAAATTCCTACCGGACTATCTGTGAGCTCTGTTACAAAATTTGAATGAATAAATAAATAAATAAAATGTCAGTATTTTATGTCAATTTTCGTTTTTTTTTATCAGGAAATAATTAAATACATAATAATGAAAATGATTTATTTTCAATCTTATCATTAATCAAAATTTGAAAATTAATTAACGAATGAAGAAGCGGTGATAATTATCAAAAAATAATTGATTCGATCTTTCTTTCGATTAAAAATCTCACGTCGCAGCAATGGCATGCTCTTTTTTCTTTTTGTTTTTGCCTCTTAAGCAAATGTTGTCCCATTGCTTTTGTATTTCTCCTCGCTAATTCTCCTCGCAGACTGTTTGCCCTCGGTTTTTATTTCTGCTGTTTCTCATAATTCGCGAGCTTTCGCGAGATTGGTTTGCCCTGCCACTTTTTACAATGCAAACTTAATTCTCCAGTGAAACGTTTAATCCGTTTGGATAAATATATCTCCGTATTATTACTATCATAATGTCATATTATTAATAATAATGGAATATTATATTAAATTTTTGTTTTAATGAAGTATCAGTGAGAGATATTTTGTTTAACATTTGAAAAACAAGGGCTCGGAAAACCTTGTTTTTGTTCAAGGAATTTTCATTTGGTGCAAAATGGTTTTATTGAGATGAAATATAATCCAAAACCTTAACAAAACATTATATTGATTATTTTTATTTTATAAAGTACGACATCGGTTAATATTGATTAATTTTTCAAATTTTTCCTTCTTAAAATCGATACGTATAGCCTAATAATATTGGGTGGTTGAATTTGAGGTAGGATACTGGCCATAAACCTCTTGAAGAGGATAGTAAAGACATTTAATTCAGTGGATTAAGTGGGAAATATTCTTTGAAATGTTATTGCAGGAGGTTGCACATACAAGTTGACTCTTGAACCATTTGCAACATGATCAGAACAGCATTACCCTATACGAGGGTTATTAAGTATTCCATTGTTTATTAAATAAATTCATTTTCTTTGGGTCTACCACTTATCTTTATTTTTGTATTATTCCAAAAATTATTAATTTATAAAAAAAAATTATAAAAATTAATTATTTATCCAATTCCTCAAATTTAACACCAACAAGCTCTTATTCACAATTAAGTTCTCCCTAATTGACAAAATAATTCTCATCCAAATCAATATTCACTACGATGATAAAGCACATAATGTAAGGACACGATATCGGTAGAGCCAGTGACTCCAACCTGACTGCTGGGGTGGAAATCTGATGATCCCGCGGTATTGACTGGTCTATTTAGAATTTAGGATTTCGAGGGATCTCCCTTATTGGTCTTCATTAATGGCCCACTCAGTCTGAGTTGTCCCTCAAAAAATCCATATACAGTACCTGCAAAAAGATCCATACTTCTAGATTAATTGCTGTCCATTATATTAAAACTATTTTTCAATATTTTTTTGTCATAGTGCTTCATAAATCTAACTATTTTAGAAATTAAGTGACCGTACGAATACTTTTTACAGGTACTGTATATACCTGGTCTGATTTCCTTGGGTCATTGAAACGAAATCTTCTGAGTTTCTGTTTGGATTTTTTACTTTTTTGTTTTATTCAATTCTGAATAAAAAATTATTTGAACAAATTCCATTAAATTCTTCCACCTTTTCGTCAAATTAGAGTCATTTTTCCGATTCAGCGATCTCCACTTCCAAAGTTTTTTATGAATTATTTATAATAAATATATATAATATAAATAAATCGGAAAGTTTTGCTAAAATCTATATCTACTCTTCTTTAAGCATTTATTGGACACAAATTTGAAAACTGCATTTCTACCTGAATTTGTTAATTCAAACAAATCCTTTTAAATTTTATTCGTAATTAATATACAATAAATATATATTAATTACAAATACATGATGACATTGATTTTCCTTATAATAATAATTCCATTATTTAAGTGTTTATTTTGTTGGTTTCGTTTTATAAACCTTTTGTGTTCGATTGATTCGTAAAGACAATTCCAGACATTTCAGATCTTATTGTGATCCTTGAGTTTGATGATTTTGTGTAATTGTTATCACTGTGATTTCGTGTGAAGTTTGTGTTATAAATACAAGTTTTGCTTTACTGATTGTTATTATTTTTGTACCACCTAAGAGTCGGAGTCAGGTTTAAGTTTGATACACTAGTTAGTGAACAGATGAAACAAAATTAGGGAATCTTACATTTTCATAAAGATCAAAAAGACCGATTTATTTTTTAACAAAATTGAGTTACAAAATATTTTTTTATTTTATAAAAAAATGTAAAAAAAGTAATATTTATATCAACCAAATCTTTATTCGAAGTGTCCACCTCATTTACTTTCCAAACATGCTTCCAGCCTACGAGTGATAATTTTATAGCTTTTTGAAGATTTTGTTCTGTCTGTTTGTTCACAAAGTTATAACTAAACATAGTTATGTTAATCATGGTGTAAAATTAGTGCGATTTGATTCATACCGATTTTAACATTATTTTTCATTTCCTCGTAAATTTTATATTTTTATATATGTACTAGATAGGAAGATAATTCCTTCTAGGGTCTATTAATTGAAAATGGAGATAATTGGGTCAAGAAAATGCCAGGTCAGATGAAAATTGTAGTGATTTAGTTGTTCTCATTCATTTTCTGTTAAGTCATCAAAGACAAGTACCATGAGATCCTTTTTAGAAACTGTATTAAGTTAACGATTGATGAAACCTTAAATGCCTTCTAACATTCATATATGATATTTGCAATTTCTGTGTGAAAGATCTTGTTTAGGAATAGGAACACTTCAGATTTTAATTGAATTGCATTGTCGTCAACTATAAAATAGGTCTACCAGATTGCTCTTTGAACTATTCTAGAAAATTCCTTTTTTGAACCGCGTAAACCACTGATGTACTACCTCTTATGCTAATACTTATATATCCAAAAATGAAAATAATCCTTCATGATTCTTAAAAATGAAAAACCACAGAATACCCAAAATTTACTTTGTTTGCTCGAATTCAAATAATTACCTAAATAAACAAAAGTATTGCTAAATAATGAATTTAAACAAAATTTTTCAGAAATCATTAATATCATTGTAATATTCAAAGATAATTATTTAAAACGCGACGAACTTTTCTAATCTTTTAACTGAAGTCAGATCAGTTTTGGTAAATAGATTAAATAAGATCCTTAATGAAATCCACTAAGAGATGATCTTTAGATAAAGCGTCTTAAAAATTATTTTTTAACAATTTAAATAATTTTATTTTTATATAAATTGTAAAATGAAATTTTTAATTATACGAAATAATGACTTTACAAATATTAATAAATTTATGAACTTTTTTGTCCTTATCAAAAAGCTCTTTTCGAATATGGAAAACTCTCACTCGGTTTTTGTTTTTTCTAAGGCTAAAGATCTTTGGTTAAAAATTTAAAAAGTGTTGGATCATCATGATTTATTCCTCACACGATCTGGTTGAAAGGTATTTACTTGTTATCTTATCAAACTGAGATATTTTATTTAAAATTAAAGCTTCAAAATATTTAAATTAACGATTTTTTAAAGATCAATAAATCTAAATTTAATTTTTCAAAGATGCAATGTCCCATGATAAATTGATATTATCGCATTTTAATTCATTTCCCTATAAGCCCACCGGAAAAATTCCAGATCCACCAATATTTACTGTCAAGGGTCTCAAATATACTGTTCCACCATATTACAGCTTCAATCATTCCGAAACCCAATGGTTAATGAACATGATCAAGTCGAATAATTGGGATCGTATATTTAGGGTTGTGAACAGTAATCCGTACTATCTTAATAATACATATTGCCAATATCCCGATTCCCCAGAACCTCATCTCGGCCAGCCTATGTTTCACCGCAAGGCAATACTCTATTTGACACCTTTGGCCTTTGCCATTTATTTCAAGCAACATAAACTGGTGAAAAGGCTGACAGAATTTGTGGATAATGACGGTGAATTTGTAGTGAACGTAAACCAAATTTGTTACGTGACAAATTATCTAGAGAGATTTGAGAATCGAAATGATATTATGGTTATTTATCCGTTTTGTATATTATTCAGACGAGAATGTTTCGAATGTGTAAAACCTTTGCTACGGCATGGCTGGTGTCCTCAAGAGCCCATTGAATTGCCTTACAGAAGGATTTTTCAGATATTTATTTTCAATTATAAAGACATTGTAGAATATTGTTTAGCTCAGATGGCTACGAGACCAAACTTGCGCCTCTCAAAATTATTGCAAAGTCTAATTGACGTTTATCATGACAATTTTACATTATTAAAATTTGAAAAAATTGTTTACAAAGATGAAAACAACCAGGAGTTCAATGACATGGTTTCCATACCGAGAAGATTGTTAAAGTATTCTCTGTACTTTGACAAAGACATGCGTCTCAGTAGTCAGATAATAAGCAGTATTAAAGTGATCCGTGGTTCTGGGTTCTACATCGGACCAAGACGGGATTCTTTTGATATAACTTTTAATCCACCTACCATTGGTACGGATGAAGAAAATATGATCAACGATCAGGACAATTCCATATCTCTAATGTTGGCATTATGTCATCTATCCGATGTAAAGGGACACGTTCATTCTAGGGATAAGCTTTTGGATATACTTTGTCATATTTTGATCGATACTAAATGGTTGGTACATTTCCTCGTCAGAGATTACGATATCCTCGCTGAGTATTTTTCCAACTTGACCGAAAAAGTCGATTGCATTAAACATTCCACTTTTGACATGGTCAAATCGAGAATAGCATATTTGATTGAAATATCTGATATCGATATTCGATCAATTGAAGAATTGTATAATCCGGAGTTCCCGAAAAACAATTGGCAGACGAATTTGCAGCTTTATTTGGAAAAAAATCTGAACAAGGAGGATGAGAGGAGGATGTATTCAGAAAACTGAAACCGGTACCATTCACAAACTCAGAGACACAGAACAATTAAAACAATTTTATATTTGCCAAGATTAATTAAATTGAATTAATATTTAAGTTGACCTAATTCATCATTTATTCATGTGATATAACTAAATTATATCTAAATTAAAACTTATTTGACGAGCTTTTGTTTTGTTTTGTTCTTGGGTTTATTGTTTGAAGAACGAAGTGTTGAAAAAAGGTTATAGGTTAACAATTAAATTAAAATATTAATTTTATCAAAATTAAAGCATATTTAAAGAAATACTGGTTTGCTTTAGCACACTTTTAATAGCACACCATTTGACTGTTTAGAATATGGAAAATTTAGGGACCAAGACAAATTTAAACTTTACACCATCAGTAAAGTATTAAATGTATTACCTGATGATTTCCAAAAATTAAAAAACAAATGAAAATTTTATTTCATTAAAGATTACAGATGTTACTCAATGTGATTTCCATTTCATTGCACAACAAACTGCAATCTTTCCATTAAGTATTTTCGAAGGTATAACGAAACTTGTTTGACTCCTCGAGTCAGACTCGAGAAGGGTGAGTTAGCATTAACCTGAGTGACTTCCCCGTTGACCCAAAAGTAATCATTGTTTAATGGAGCTCTTAAAATGGTTGAGAATATAGCAAAAGCCTTTGTGTTCTTTAAAAGCAATGAATTTCCATTCTCGCTGATTCAAACTGTCCAAGTCAATGTTCCGAAATATAACATTTCAATATTTTCATATACGGTATTGGTATATAGACAAATCCATGAGAAGCAAATGAAAGCAATATTATCTCCCCTCCTTTCACAATATGATGGTTTATTATCATAAAAAAGAAATTCTTAAAATGATGAAGACATGTTGCGACTCGCCTTCAGTTGCCAGAAGCTTCAGATACTTGGCACATCGAATGAAAGATTCTTTCTAAATTAATATTTTTTATAAATAAAAAATTTGAGAAAATATTGTGTACTAAAAGAATGAAGTTGACAATTTCGATTTTTGTAAGTGGTTAAGAGATTTCTGTCAACTTTGTCAGAAAACTTTTTGAAATATTTAGTAGTGATGATATTTTAACATAAGTAGAAATCGTTGAAAAATTTCCCACAGATCAATATGATTACTCTTAAAATGACTATTAAAACTGAACATTCGATGCCGAATTAGTTAAATAAAATTTCTGATTTCTCAATAACAATAGCAACTGGTTAATTTATATCATCATAACTAAAATAAAAAGATAAGGAATAGTTCCGCATACTTCAGCCAGTCATACATAAAAGAAATTATCAATTTTTTTTACTTACTAGAAATATTCAGATTTGAAATTAATCTGAAAACTGGCTTGTCGTCGAAAAATAACCTTTAATCAGTTATTCTCAGGATTAATTCTTATAAAATTCATTGGTTGAATTTTTTATATTAATAAATTCAAATATTTTTTTTCAAGAATTAAATATCAATAAAAATAATTTTAAAAACACATTTGATCATTTAAAAATTTTAAAAATCAACATTTTTTTTCTTTAGCCTTTGAATATATATAGTCAGGGAGAAATTTTTTGTGCTTACTAGTAATCTAATCCCAGTTTAATTTGGTTAGAGCACTAAATTACAGCTTTAAATAATTAATTTGAATTTGTGTTATTTAGTCAAATTAAATAAACAAAATCTAATAAAACTGAGTTAAATTTTTTGTTAATGAAAATATTTTTTCTGTATAATTTTTATTTACTTAGTTTTACTTTATTAATAAATACCAAAACGAATAAATGATTAAGACAATATTCATGTCATGAAAAAATTTTGCCAAGATTTTTAATTTTAAATGGGAAATCATAATTTCTCTAAAACCCATACTTCATACTGGAGAATAAATCTAATCTTTAGAAAAAGAATAATGCTGGTTTGAGGAAATGACTTTACATTGGTGCATAAATTGAATTAACTTTCATTTTAATTTATCTTTTTAATGAGTTCATGGTTTATTCTTTTTTTACTTTCGGGAAAGTAATCGTTGAAATTTTATTAAGTTGTTATATTATATAAAATATAATATCGTTTATGATTATAAATTATTTACGAGAAATTAAGAATACACAACACAGTACAAAATTGAGTATATGAATTTTAGTATCCTTTTCTTACATATCTTACCAAGGACCATTATTATAAACTTTGTGATTTGACTTTCAGCTTGAGAACCTTTTCAAAAAACATGTAGAAGATTGTAAAAATGAAATTAATTTGTTATCAGTTTTTTTTGACTTGGTACTCAATGATAATTTAAAAGTCTTGGAAACGAACACTATTTTAAACTATTGAATGAACGAACATAGAAGGCGATGAATTTTATATTTCAAGATTTAAAAAAGTCCTACCAAGTTTATGCGTTCTAAAGCTGCAGTACCAAATAAATTAAGTCATGAAAACATTACAATTTTAAAGGTTTTTCTGGACACCGGATGTTTTCAATAACTGCAGCATCAAAAAAGCTTTCAAGCTGATGGTTCGCCACATATAACCTTTTGTCAATATCCTTGGGGATTGCAGTAATTTTGCAATTAAGTTGCTTTTCGATTTCAAAAAAACATTTTCTACAAACAAAAAATGATTAACCTTCCAATCTGAAACTAGTCAAGACCACTTACAAGTCACGCTTCGTAATTAAGTTGATAGCTATACCCAAATGTCCAAACCTTCCACAGCGTCCTATACGATGCAAATAGGTTTCCGTATGTTTAGGAAAATCAAAATTGAATACAACATTCACGCGCGGTATGTCGATTCCTCTTGTCATGACATCGGTACAGACAAGATTTCTAACATGTCCTGCTCTAAAGTCGACGAAGACCTGATTTCTCGACTTCTGGTCCATTTTTGCGTGTGTATAGTAACACGAGTACCCCATATTGACGATTGATTTGGCCAGTAATTCTACTCTCATCATGGTGCTACAGAATATAATTGATTGATGCACCTCCAGATTCTTCAACAGCACCTTTAAGCAGCTGAGCTTCTGTTCTTCTTTCAGGTACGCATAATATTGCGTTATGCCTTTCAAAACTAGTTCATTCATCATATTGATTTTCTGCGAATTTGGCATATAATTGTCGATAAACGACTTTAGATTTTCCGGATACGTGGCAGAAAACAAAATCATTTGTCTGTCCTTTCCCAACAGACCTATGATCTCCAAAATTATCGATTTAAAGTCATTAGACATCAATTTATCAGCTTCATCCAGCACGAAATACTTTATATGTTTCGTTATTACTTGATTGTTTGCAATTAAATCAAGTGCACGACCAGGAGTCGCTACCAACAGCTGAACAGGTTGGGCTTTGTTATTCAAACGGTATACGTCGTCTTGTACATCAGTGCCACCAGTTGAAACCATAATATTGATGCCGGGTAAGTATTTCGCTAGATTTATGCATTCGTTCGATGTTTGCAAGGCTAATTCTCGGGTTGGTACCAAGATAATAGATTGGAAAGAATCATCGTTTTTCAACTGATTTATTACAGCTACGGCGTAGGCTCCAGTTTTTCCCGTACCGTTTTTTGCTCGCGATATCACGTTTTGTCCATCAATTATCTTCGGGATCGAAACGGCTTGAATAGGGGAAGGCCATTCCCAACCCATCTCATACAGAGCCATCAGGATTCCTCGATTCAATTGAAACTGGTCAAATGTGATATTTGATTGAGGCAATACATCAGATGTTTTAATTCGGGAATTTAATATTTGTTTCGAATCTTGGTTGCTATTATTACTATTAGTGAAAGGAATTCCATCCACAGTTATTCTATCCAAAGTATTTCTTTGCAAAAGAACTCTGTCTTGCAGTTCATTCTTTTTTATGTTAGAAAACGAGCAATCAATAGACTCGGTGATCATATCCATCGAAATATCTTCAAACTTGTCATTATGTCGAATATTCTCAATGTTTTCACAATATGAAGCCATTTCATTAGCTAAGATTATGTTAGGTTCCATTTTGTTTTGCTAATATTACATCTAAATAACTGTCTTGTCACAGTTCTGCTATTTATATGCCAAACGTTGTTAAGTTCCAGTTTGAGAAGCTCTACCAAATATCCTATTATTTCATTGGGTGCATCCTATCATATAAATCTGACAACCTTTAATACCTCAATTGATCCTGAGTGAAGCACACACACACACTCACGTGCCCTATCCTGAGCACCAGGCAACAGGTTTCCTTGGAAATTTAAAAATTTAAATCCAGACAAAACAATGTTCACAAAATTTATTCGTAATTAATTTTTTCTGAACATTTTTTGTTAATTAATGGAAAATTTAATTGATTTTACTTTAATTGAAATTATTTTATCAAATTTAGATAAATACTCTTTATTGATTTGAAAATGTGATTAGGCTTGTATAATTTTATTAAAAACCGATACATTTAATTACCTTGGAAAAACATTAAAATTGATAAAATCATATTTTGTACGTTTTTTACAAAATTAAAAGGAAAATCAATTAATTAAGTGATATTTCGTTTTAAATTAAATAATATAACAAATAGTCAATGGCCATGTTAGAAGGAAAACATGAAGTGAATTTCGGCTCCTTTTTATATATTAAAGCGTACCTCTTATTCCAAGTCGGACCAGAGTGACCCATAACCTCACAAATCCTTCTTCATTGGTTATTTATTTCACATTTAGGTAGAACTCCATGATTAGGTCGCTCCATGAATTTAATGAAAGAAAAGCAAACGTTTATGATAAAAAATAGTATGGAAATGAATATTTTTTGATATTTACATATATTAGTAGTATTAAAGTTGTACTAGACTTGAGTTTCAAAAGGGACCACAGACTCCATCCTACTTACAATAGAGATCAACTCTTAGACCCCTTTTAAACTCTTTACTTAAAAATGATATATTTTGAAATTAATTAATTATTTTATAATTTTATAATTATTGCATGAAAGAGAATTTATTATTATTATTATTATTATTATTATTATTATTATTATTATTATTATTATTATTAT
>JBBMKC010255479.1:0-10123 GCA_037834085.1 Bipalium vagum | reverse complement strand
TATTATTATTATTATTATTATTATTATTATTATTATTATTATTATTATTATTATTATTATTATTATTATTATGTCTTTAACTTCTTTTTTAATTTGTTTTAATTAAATATAAAATAATTAATGATCTATAAATGGTTGTTCATTTTGAATTCAGAGAACTTTATTAATATTTTTTAAAAATAAAAGAAAAAAAGAAAAACTAGAATATATTATTATATTAAAACAAAATAAATAATTCAACTAAAAATATTGTTAAAAATAAATAAATAATATTTCCTTTTACGGTTCAAGATTAGAATGGTTTTGAAAAGCTTAATTCATTAACAAAGTTGATTAAGTCTGAAAAGAAAGTCTCCAATTTTGCTTAATTTCTTCGTTTTATTTTTATAAAAATTTTTAAAATAATTTATTTTAGGCATAACACTAATTTTAACTGTTTTAATCACGAAACTATTCCAGTTTTCAGTTTTCATTGTATGGGATAAGCAACAGACCATCCCTACCGTCCTTTGCGGTGGACATTTCATTACTGGGTGCTGCTGGCTAAGATTAGTAAACTTTTGCCATACCACAACTTTGGGTTATAAATTTAGCACGTTAGTACTTATTTGTTAATTCTATTTTAAAATTACTAAATTAGTTATAATTAATAATTTAATTAATTAATTAATTATAATTAATTTAGTAATCTTAAATTTTTTTCAAATAAAATATATATATAAAATATATATATATTAATATTAATAATATTAATTTATATTTTTCCGAAAATAATAAAAAAATATTCTCACTGACAAAGTCAATAAAAATACTAATTGTTTCGCAAGTATAAATTTGGCTCAAAGAATTATGATAATTTTTCTTACTTCTTAGGTTAACTAATTTTCTTGTTCAAAGTTATTAAAAAAATCAAAAAAGAAATTTCCCTAAATCCTTCTCTTGTGATTAGAGCTACCCATTGAGCCCAGTGAAAAACTTTCGTTTTCATTTGCTTTATGATCCACATATTCTGTTAAAGTAATAAACCACTTGTTTTAATTAGAAAATAAAATCTTTTTCTGATTAATATTATTATATCAAACACACTCAGATGTGTACGGATCAATATTTGTCAAAAGTCGACTGAATCATTAAAAATATTCATAATGAAAACAATAATTAATAAAACAATAATTAATTAATAATAAACATGATTAATTATAAATATATAATCAATAATTATTATATTTTCCACCTCAGTTTAATGTGGATAAATATCGAGGTCTTTTCCATTGTTTGATAGTTAAGGTAAGTCAATATTCATCTTTTTCTAAAGAGTCGGTTACTTTTTTTTATCATAAATAAAATATACTTTTTATAATTAAGTTTTATGTATAATGCTGACAAAAAATTAATGTCAACAAAAATTTCCTTTTTACAAACAATCAATTAAGTGTCCACTATCATTATTCTTAATTTGTTGTTATCTATCGATGAAAATTTTTTGTCGTCCTCACAAAATTGGGTTCAATACGAATTGGGTTCATTGCACTCAGATCGAATTCCTGCTTGCATTTTCTCCCAGATTTATCTTTGAACCAAGCGGCAGCCAATTAAATCAAACTTGATTTAAAATATTAGAAATTTTGTTGATTGATGAAATATTGATAAAAGTTCGAAACATATTTCATAAAAATATTTTTTACAAGATTCTGTTTTTAATTGTAAACACTAAGAGTTGTTAACACTGAGCATAAAAGAATTTTTCAATTTAAAAGATTAACGTTCATTTCTTAACAGTTCTATAGTATAAGAAATCAATTTATGAAAGAGTTTAAGAAACCTATTTAGTGAAATGTGGACAGATCTTAATTTTTGTTGTAGATATAAATTTTTATAGTACCATGAACAAAAAAATTACGAAGATAAAAACCTGTTTCAGGGCAGACGAAATCCTTATTTTTAATATAGAAATCCAATTACAATAAAATAAACGTGAACAAATACGATTGTAGTATTTAATAATTGATGGAACCTTCTTTAGACTTGATAACTTCCTCAAGTCTTGCTGGCATGGAACGAGGTAGATTAGATAGCCATTGTTTTTGGATCTGATTTCATAAAATTTCCAAGATATCTACAATTGGTCTACATTATGTGTGAAGTACTTCTTCAGCTGCTGTAATGATGATACTTGGACATTTAATACCTTTAAATATCAGTCAGTGTTGTATGTTTTTGTTAGATTTCAAAATTTATAATCTGGATTGGCCATCTGAAGTGAAAGCTCCCCAAAAACCACTGGGAGGATGCTTAAGTATAGTGAAAAAGATATATTTTCTTTAATTTTGAAATGCTTAAGTATCATCGTTACAGCAGCATTGTTTTAAGAATGAGGATTCATGGATTCTCCTTCACGATGGTCCGTGCCACAGAAACCAAATGGTGAAGATTTGATTGTGGTAAAATGATGAAATGTGATAGACTTTCTTCACAAGGCCCAGATTTATATCCAATAGAATATATATAATTTCTATTGAAAAGACTGATGAAGAAATCCTTCATGTCTAACTTAGACCGATTGAGGCTAAATATCTTGGAACCTTTATGTAATCAGATCCAAAAACAACGGTTATCTAATCTAGTTTGTTTCGGAAGTTATCAAGGCTAAAGGAGGTTTCATCAATTATTAAAGACCGCAATTGTATTTATTCATGTTTATCTTATTGTAATTGGATTTCTATATTAAAAATAAGGAATTCGTCTGCCCTGAAACATATTTATATCTTCATTATTTTTTTTGTTCATTAGTTAATGTTTATGCCAATATTGTAGAATTTGATAATTAAATAAAGCAATTTTTTCTTACAGTTTTGACTATAATCTGGTCTTATCCAGCACAATCTTATTGTCCATACCGTGGATAATTTCCAGTCTTAATCAGCAGGTCAGGCTATTATACGTGTCCCTCATTGTATTCACAACATCCTTGAACACTTTCCTACGATATAAACCGATATCTTCGTACATACTGGATATACTAAAAAAGGGTAATTGCTCTTTATTCAAACAATTTTATTTGATTTTCATAGGCACATTTGCATTGCACATTTTGTTTTGTTTTATTTTTCCAACAATTCCTTTCGCTTTTACCCAAGACTTTGATTTGATCAAATTTTCGATCTATGCTTGGTCCGTTATATATTGTGGCATTTATGCAACATCTCTAATAGTAAATAAATTGTTTAGCCATAGTTATATTTATGTGGAAATGACATACCAGATAATACAGGTGGGTTGGTCAAATATTTATCAAGTTATGCTATATAATTACTACTTACAATAATTATTGTTGTTGTTATTATTTTTTTTCTTATTAAATATAATTTTTCATTTCTCCAACTTTGATTTTTTATGTAATCACTATAAAAATATCTAATAAATTTATTGAAAACGTAATTCTTCTGATGATAGTAATTTACTTCACAAGAGATAATTAAATTTATTTGTGAAAATATTATTTCCATATTTTTTTCAAATATTTTCAATTTCGAAAAGACTAAACAAAATGGCATTCAAATTTTATTTTCATTATGTCTATTAATTTTAATAATAATATTTTAATTTTAATAAATGAAAAATGAAATGATTGATATTCTAAATGAAACTTAATTTTTGATTTGATATTAATTAGATTATTTAAAAATTAATTTTGTTTTAATTTGATTTGTTGTAATGAAATTTAGAAACTTGTATATTTTATTCTAATTTAAATAATTATTAAAGGTCTCTCTGTGTAATTAATTATCAGTTATAATATAGTTATTATAGTTTTAGGAATTTTTGTACTCTTGTCTTATTATTTTTTACTCATACTACTATTAAGTTATTTTCATTTAGACGAAAAGTTTTTTATTAAATTACTGTTAATTTAAATCTTTATAAATTCGTTTACTTGATTTTTACTTTTAAATAAGAAAAAAGAAAGAAAATATTTCAGGCGATTGTAAATTGAGCTTAACCCCCCTCCTATCACTATCGTCATCGGTTAATGCTGATCTTTTTAAATCAATAAAATTTTTAAAATCTCTTTAAAAAAAGAAGAAAAACAAGTTAGCCTTTTTAAATGATTTTTTTATTTTTAATCGAATCTTAAACTTGGTATTTATTTTCTTCACACAAATTACATTTTGTGCAACTGGTTTAAAGATCTGCACATTTTTAATAATGTTTCTGATATTTTATCATATTCTTTTATAACTGTTGATAATTTTTACATCACTATTTTTTATTTTTATTTACCAAATCTATAATATAATCTGTTTTACATTGTAAACTTTTAAAATTGCATAGTTTTGTTTGTTCTTTAAAAAGTTAATAATTACAGCGTAAATTTTTAAATGTAAAATAAAAATTTAATGCGCAAATGTAAGACTACTAACTCATTTCATTCCATAAGCCCCATTTTGCAATGTCCCTTTAGAGTGAAATTACACTTTATTTGAAGATTTTTTACGAAATATAAATTGATTTAAATTACTTCAGAGACATTGTATTTTAATTGCGCATTGATAAAATTTTAATTTGCATTTTTTTTCTAAGTTTCATCTCAATTTTTTTTTAATTTTTATGAAACTTGTTTTATTTATGTAATATTATACACTAATTAAATCAAATTTTTTTGTCCTCTTGAATTCTGGAATGAAATGGGTTCAATGAGATATTAATAATTAATAGTCGAAATATTGAATTAAAATTAAAAATAAAAATTTTATTAAATTAAAATTTTTCAAGGAATTTTCTTGGTGATTTTGATGATCCCAACAATTAAAATCCTCTCTCCCGATATGCGACATAAGCAAAAATTCTTTATGGTACATTGATATTGACACACTTAAACTCATTATCATCACAAATATCTGTTTTTTCCTCTTCTCTCTTACTCCTGTTCTCCTCGTTCTCACACTCGAGGTCATCACTTCTTGATGTCCATGGCTTTAAGCAATCTGAACAATCTATTAGCATGGTTACCCAAGGCAAGATGGACGTTTTGTCGAGGAACATTTGTTCCAGTTTTCATGAAACTTACTTTTTATCATATGTAAAAATGGTTTGTCACACGAGGTATTCTTTGGAAATTTTGAAAGTTTTTTCATTCTAAATCTTTCAGCATTTACATCTTTAGCCTCTGCAACATAATATTTCTGACCTGGCATTTGTTTGAAGTCACTTTTAATGTAAGTCTCATTGTCCATAATAACACAATCAACTCTAGTATGGAAAATTTCATAAAGCTTTCTCGAATGTGTTTTAACAATTTTATTCTTTTGTTCATCACGATTAGAAGGACTTTTAAGGACTTGAATCCTTTTTTTGCTTCACTATGTGGATGTACGATGTTTTATATTTTTTGCAACATCACGTACTGAAAGCTAAAGATTTTTTTAAACGCACTGATGACCTTGTTTGTTAAGTTGGTATCAATTGGACCTGCTTTCTTACCTGAACCGTTCAACTTTTTTGACGGTTTATTTTGCAATTCCAACATTTATAGTGATTTTTGATTGTTTCAATTTTTTACCCAAATCAATAAATTAGTTAGATAATGACAAAAAAAAGAATTTAATTTATAAAAATAATGGTATTAGAGCAACCTATTCAAAAGTTATCACAGTTTGTAATCGGCCACTTTTCATCATGAACACTTTTCATTAAATATTTTTTATTTACAACAATCCAAACTTTAATGCAACAGTTTAATGTGATAATAAATAAAAAATGTTATTTTTCAGTTTGAAATACTTCAAGTTTATCAAATTATTTATCTTTCGATATCAACAATCCAAATACTGAACATGTTTTATTTGAAGAATATATATTCGGAAATTACATAAATAAAATGGTTTATTTATTTTTTATTTTATATAATAAATATTATGTTTTCCAGTAGTCTCTTTTACACAATGATTCTTGAGAAGTATTTATTCTTTATTTATCTTCAACAGAAATTGATTTAATGATCAGAACAAAGTATTATGATAAAAAAATTTAATTCCAATTTTTTTACTGAATTTAGATGTATAACAAGGGATTTTTCTGTAAGGTGACACGAAGTCTTCACAAGTTTATAATTAAATATTGTGAATTATTATAATGATAATTTATAGGAAATCTCTTTTCAATCTCTTAATTGTTATTCTCCAGTACCATTTTATTAATTATGAGAATTAATTTCCAACGTTTTTTTGTAAAAATAAAGTCGTTTATTTAAAAGTAACAAAATATTTATTTCAATCAAAATATTTTCCGTGGGCAATTACAACTTTTGACTATCTTTCGGACAAAGAAATCTTGATTCTTTGAAGCAATCCACTTTTTGACATCCTCATAGGAATTGAAGTCCTGTCCAGTAAGAGAATGTTCATGGATCCAAACAAGTAAAAGTAACATTTTATTTATAAAACAAATTTGATGTATAGGAGGTTTATAAATCAAATAAACAAGCACAGGTACCAATGATAAAATAAACCAGTATGTGTTTATGAAAAATTTCAATCTTCAAAATAATTGATTTAATTCAGTCTACATAAAATTAACCAAATATCCTGTAGCATGAAAGTTCCAGATCTTCGCGAGATTGTTCAATATTTGATATTGTACATGACTTTAAGAGTCCACTTGATTTCCTTTTTGGGATTCCAATATTGATTAGAATTTGTGTTGCATTCGGATGCATCGCGCCAAGGGATCCAATAATAAGTATCTTCAATTGGATTTTATAATCAGGTTTGTGAGTTTAATTTTTGTCTTCAAGTCCGAATACTTTACAATATTTTTATTATCACTTATATCACAGTTTTGTAGAGTCAATTGGGCATTTTAAATCAGCCAAATAAATAATCTTCTTCTCTACATTTGTAATGATCAAAACTACTGTCTCTTTTGAGTCTTGGACCTCTTGATATTGCATATTTTTCTGTACAATGAGTTCTGGTTTTTGAAGATTTTTTCCAAATAATAATTATAATACCTAATATTGGATAATATATTACTTATTATGGTTTTTTCATAACTTATCTCAATTTTTTCAGTCAGGATAAATGTCACTAGTAACCTTAAGACTTTGGGCAGATATAATATTGGTGTTGAAGCACTCACTTATAGATTTTTGAATTACAAAATGATATAGAAATTATCAAAAAACCTCAGATTCGTCTAATAATTTTAGGTCAAATCTCACAGAATTGGCAAAAATCGAACATTAAAACGTTCTCAGGAAAGTTTGGATAACATTTTCCAGATAATTGTGTTTCCATTTGTAGAACTTATATCTACTCAAATAAAATGAATGGTAATATTGAAGGATTTTATAAATCAAAGTCAGTAATGTTGACACTATAAGACGTAGACAGTGGTATTACCTTAATTGGATTCAGTGAGTTTCAGAGACTAAGAACTCAAAAACACTGGTCCAATGGTTTCCTAAAAAATTACTTAAATAAAATTCATGAAAAAAATCGACAGTAATCAAATAATGAGTTCGAATATTAATAAAACCATTGTCAAAACGTTTTAGGATGACTAGCCAATGATCATGTTATCATTTGTATTACTTCTCGAGCGTTTTACTATCACTTAAAAACCCCTATCGATCAATTATTAGAAATTAAACACTCATTTTAGATTTTCTCAACATTTCTGTAGTAATTATACAATTCGCCAATGTAAAAAATAAAAAACAATCTGTAAAAGTTTTTTTTTATTAAAAATCTTCGATGATGTATGGCTTGGTGGATTTCATGAAGTGTTCTTTATCGATTAAAATGAGTCTCATGTTGATGAGTTGACCCAATTTTTTGATTCGGTCTCGACCGGCTTTGGTGTCTACCATGAAATGGTTGATGGGAAATTGATAATTGCTCAGGTAGCCGTACAATGCAATGATAACCAGAAACAATTTGTCCTTCTCCTCCTTAGGCACTTGACTGGAAAAGATAAAAAAAATTAAAAATGGAAAAGTCAATAAGACAGACAAAAATCCTAAAGCATAAAAAAATAAAAATCATTACAGCACTGATTTCGTTCCGTCCGAAAGAACTTCTTTAGTGAAATTGAGGAAAAGAAAATCCATGGTAAGTGCAGGACATCCTGGCAACGGTTCTCTTTGACGAATGGTTTTAATAGGCAAATTCAAAAAGCGAATCATATATTCCAGCAGAATTGCCAATTGAATTTTGCGGAGATCAAAAACAGGCCATTTTCTTAACAGGTCCAAGATGGAGGTTTTGAACGACAAATCATCCGTTAGCTTTTCAATTTCTTCCATTTTCAAATTGATTACCGATTCCGCTTCGAGTTGCAAAGAATCGATGACCATCTTTGGAATGATCTCCGATAATTTTATGCAGTGATTCGAATCAGTCAGATTCGACAAGTTAATGACAATAGGATTACCGTCAAGATTACTGTCTAATGATGATGTTTGAAGCTTATTACCCTTGCTGGCATCGATTTTTTCATCTTTCAGAACATCTCTGCTTGTCAATTTCAGTGTATTTTGTGCTTCTTTGTTAATTTTCAACTTCTCTTTTTCTCTTAAAATCTTTTGATCTTTAGCAGAACCGTATTCGCGAGTCAGTTCTGAATAAGTTGCTCCCAAATTACTACCCGATTGTTTCGGTTGTACTGCAAAAACATTAAATGATCGTAACAATTTTAAAATTTTACATTTCTCGATTTCTGGTTGAAAAGTCAGTGTATCTGAATTTAATATCAACATTTCGCCAGTATTTTTATGTTTCAGTATTACTCGACTTTTGACATTTTTCGATTCATTCTCACCTTTAAATGTTATTCCTCCCAATTTAAATGACTAACAAGTGAAATATATTTAAGAATATCTAATATTTATGTCTTACGTATTTATCATCATCTAATTTTATATCAAGACTTTCATTTTTTTTCACTAAAATTGTTGGACCCCTCGGAAAAACACCTACAAGAAATATTATAACATAAGCTAATTTACTGATTCTTACACTGATGCATTTTTAAAATTTCACATATGACTGGTATTATTTAAACAATTATTCATCTGTTCAATTTTTTAAAAATATTTTGATTTACTAATTTTAAATTATAGTTTTAGAAGTTAAATAAGGACTTTAATAAAAATGTTTAAATACTATTTCAAATATAATATTTTATCAAAATTAATTTTAAACTTTCTTATTAATAGTTTATTAATAATTTGATTAGTATTAAAACGAATTTTATTCAATATTTTGAAAATCAATTAATAATATTTCCTTTCCAACGTAAAATATTAACATAATTTAATTAAATAAATTCTTAATTTTCAAAAATTCATTAAAAGAAAAAATTAAGAAAATCTCAATTGATATATCTGATACAGATCCTTGTTATTGTTAATTATTTTCTACATTTACTTGAACTATGTGAATAAGTTATACTCATAAAAAGTATCTAAAAATAATTCTAACATTAACAAAAAACTCAATATTTACTCTATCTTTTTGTTGACTAATGAAATGTGAATCAACTGAAAAAGTTAAAATGAAGTGTTACGTCAAAGACTTAAGCCCGAATATCGAAAAAACGTTACTTTGTTTTGATTTTTTACAAATTTATAAATACCAAAATATCGAAAAATGAACATTACTTGTGGGAAAAGTAAGGGTTGAACCCAACATCCATGAATATTTTTAGTTTTATGAATTTCATGATTTTTTAAATTTATTAACTCATTAATTTTTACGTAATAAACATTGTATTATTATAAAAAAGATTATTATTTATTTTTTATTAAAAGTAATAAATTTTTAAAATTAAAACAGAATTGATTTTTCATTTAAAATCAAAAAATTATAATGAAACCTAAAATAAAATAAATAATATTTTAAATTAACTGTTGGGTTCTAACACCGTCAAAGATTTATTAATTACTTTAAAATTACGAATAAACTTAGGGGTCACCAACTCCCGTTTGAAGGAAGTGTATATAATAAGAGAACACTGAAATAACTAAGATAACGAATAATGTTTCGAAAATATATTTGATATTCACAAATGTTTTTTACAAACGATT
The DNA here is from genome assembly GCA_037834085.1 of Bipalium vagum. NCBI lineage: Eukaryota > Metazoa > Platyhelminthes > Tricladida > Geoplanidae > Bipalium > Bipalium vagum. The sequence continues at coordinate 36 of JBBMKC010255479.1, read as the reverse complement.
TCTTTTTATTTATTATTATTACTTTAGTATTAATTA
>JBBMKC010255468.1:0-10123 GCA_037834085.1 Bipalium vagum | reverse complement strand
CATTTTTAAAGTTATTGTCATTAGAAGTAAAATTACATTTTTAAAATAAAATTACATAAATCCTTTTTTATCGACCTATTTCAATTAAAAACAAGAATAATTTTAATTTTTTATATTGGACATTAAATTCAACCAGAAAATTTTGCTATATATGTGCGCAATTTATTTATGGCTCGAAGCGAAAATTCAGTAAGGTATTATCAGAAAATCTATTTGACTTATTTAAGATCAGTTGTTATGATGTCGTCAATGAATTCACGCCATTATTTCTTTGTGCAGCATGTTACAGGAATCTATATCGCTATGAGCGAAATAGTACAAAGAAGTTTTCATTTCGTTGCACTGCAATATGGACTACCTGCTCAAGTCACGAATATGGTACATTTTATTTCTGTACCATCCACAAACCATCTTTCAAACATAAAGCTAACTACTTTGACTGTGAAAGCTGTAAAATGTCTAAGTCAGACTTACCAGATATAGGTGATAGTGCAGATTTACAATAATTTAGCAAAGACAGTGAAAATGAATCAGATTTTTCAGAAACAAAAAATAAAGAATATAAATGGTTCCTGTAATGCACCTTTCGAAACCACAAACAATGCCAAATCCCACAGCTCATATACATTTATTTACAATTTTCAAGATGATATGATTTTTTAAAATTTTCTTGATTTTACTTTCTTTATTATTTTTATTACTTTTTACAATTTTATGATTCTATGAATCTTGTTTTACAATTCTACAATTTTATAATTTCTGTTTTTTAATGATTTTATGAGTTTTACAATTTTATGGTTTTAACGTATCTGAAATTTAACAATTTTATAAATTGGTGACTAGGACAAATAGTACGTAATTTTTATAAATAAAAACCGAAATGGTTAAACACAAAGACGAATTGTTTCGTTAGACTATTGTCTTAACAATTTTAATTTTGATTTATGTTGAATTTAAATAATATAGTTTATAAAAGTAAACCAAATTTGTACAAAAGCAAGGATATTGATGATCATTTATATTGACAATAGCTCTTGATTTTGTAAAAGAATTGAAAATTAATAATTTCAAAGCATCTTTTTTGTAATAGGTATGTTTAAAATGATGATTGCCGAAATATGTTATAGTGTCCCATAAAAAGTTACTGTTTTTGATATATCAACATTAAAGCTAAATAACTTGTAATAAAGATTAATAAACTATTATTTTTATAGATATTTCTTTTAATATTCATGTTAGTCCTCAATAAAAATGACTAAAAATTAATTTGAAATGAAATTCGTATAGGTCCACTTAATTGAAAAACAGAAATCAGTCGCTGAATCCACCAGGATAATAGTAGAAGTTGAAGGCCTAGATGTGCTCAATGAGACAACAAGCCTCTGGTTTTCAAAATTCAATTTCGGTCCCAACAGCCTCTAACGTGCACGGTGTTCTTGGAGAACTAGATTGTTTAGATAGGACCCATCTCAATCAACTCATAAATTATTGTGAAATTGCAAAATGTTTGACCCTGTGTGTGCGAGAGCACTAGACTGTGTTTTAATTCACAATTTCATTAAGTAAAATAAAATTTTTGCATTGAATCTTTAGAATTAAAACCGTCATTTTGTGGGTTATCATTATATTTGATTCATTTGAAAAGTATTTTTGTATTTTTTCAAAAATTAGTAAAAGTATTTTCATTGTTTTATTTACATAAAGCTCTCATAAATATTTTCATTTATGGAGGTATTGTGATTGTCTTTATTTTTCTTGAATTGTCCTTTATATTTGACCTCACACGTGTCTGATGATTGGGACGGAATTTCCATTTTCGAACAATTGGAATAATAAGAATAATTTATTGCTGTGTAATCAATGTAAATAGATGAAATATATTCGTTGTATTCACGATTGTTTTCAATTTCGACTTTTGTAGTTCTTGAATGAGCAGTGGAAGCCTTGGTCCATTTACGCCAATAATGAAAGCCGATTAAGGATGAACAGAGAATAATAAGGGTTGAAAAAATGGAAACTGATATGGTGAGATAGAAAAATATTGTATTTCTTAGAAGGCAGGATGAAAGAGATATGACGTTTTCGCAGTATACTTCTACATAAGAATCCATATATCCTTCGCTAGTTAATCTTTGAGTGTGAAGCAGTAGACATACCTCTGCAACTTGAGACATTTTTCCAATTTTGATAACCTTCGACCCATAAAGGTCTTTCATTATAATATTCTCGGAATGTAATTCAAATCCTAAATCACATTTTATTTTAATTATCTCTTTAATCGATGTTACCTTTTTCTGATTTAAATCTCAAGACATTTTCAAAAGTTGAAGACTTAGGAACTTTCCAATACACAGTCAAGCCTTTTTGATCAATATGCATATAAATATTCATGGATTGAAATTCATGAAATTTATTAAGCCTGGTCTTTGACCAAATTTCTTGCAAGATATCATTTTCTTTCGATAAGATCCATCCATACTTATAGATTGAATACTTGTTACCAGATTTGCGAAAGACACAAGTTAAATTATCCTCAAAGTTGATATTGCGTTTTTTCAAATTACTCTAAATAATCTATTAAATTTCTAATAACAAAAATAAAATTTAATAATAATATAATTTTTAAAAATTTATATATTTCTTAAATCTTTTTTCAATGATATACTCAGTTTTACATATATAAATTATTATAGATATAAATTATTACTTATTGGGTTGAGTAAAGAGTATTCGCTATTTTTAGTATTGACCTAAGTAAGAAAAATATTGAAAGTCTGAATCATTTAAAACATGAGAAATATATTTTTAATGCTGAAACTAGCTCGCTCATTTTAATTACTTTAATCTTTAAAAAAATTATTCTTATCAGTTGAAATTATAGGAAAAACATGGAAGACAAAAATCAATATTTTCATTCCTTGATGTTATTTTGTATTTTAAAGGAAAAAATATAACATAGACCAAAAAGAAAATTTATGAAGTGTATACGGAAAGTGCAATGAGTGAACGCATATCTCAGAACTGCCTCAAAAACTTCCGGTTGGTGATGGTGAACATTCAGAAAGTGAGGTATCGAAGGTTTAATTAAGGTAAACCAATCTTATACAACGTCTGAAATTGCGGATATTATCAATATATTTGAAAATTCCATTTTACACTGTGCTTGGGATAGGTTGTATATGATTAATATATATAGGTGCCACATCATTCAAATGAAAATAAATGATTCTATCGAATATCAATAAGCAATTCTTTGTTCAAGTGATATCAGGAAAGTTCATTCTCAAAAGAATTATTACAGGTGACTAAAAATAAATTTTATATAATAATGCACAGCGAAAAAGATCTCGGATAAACGTTGTAAGCATCCATAAAACACAGCAATGATGAAACTTCACCCAAAAAGGTATTGATGTGTGTCTGATGAGACTGAAAAAGAATCATATATTATGAGTAGATTAAACAAACTGAACCAATCGAATTCATTAAATAATGTACCCAATTTGATAATTTCAAGGTAGCAATCAAAGAAAAGCTACCAGGATTGAACAATGAATATTGTGTAATCTTTCAAAAAGATAATCCGAGACCAAGTGTTTCTCTACAGACCCGATAAGAGTTGTTGCAATTTGGTTAGGATGTTTTGCCCCATCCAGCTTATTGACCTCCGATCCTTACAGAATTCTCTTTATTGAAAAAATTTCACTTCTTTAGAGAAATGTCAAAATCACTTCGAGAGGTTTATCGACATAAAATTCGAGAAATTCTGGATGGACATGATTTTCAAATTACCTGACAAATGGCAAAAAGTCGTTGATTTAAATGGTATCAATATTGTTGAATGACATTTTTTAATATTTAAAAATCGACTTTGAATTTTTCTTAAAAATACCAAAAGACATACTCAACCCCATACGAACTAGTTATATAAAACATTAAGATAAATATTTTCACTTACCAGGTCTTCAAGAAGTTCTTCTGAACATCCCAATGGATTGTCTTTCATGTCTATCATTGTATTTTTATAGATATCCAAGGAAAAAATTTTTAAACTGTCAATTGTGTTGTTTCTTAAATAGATTTTATTTATCGAGTTATATATGTATAAGAAACTGATGTCTTCCAGTTGATTGTTGGAAAGGTCAATTGAGAGGGAATCTCGTAAAATAAATAAATCCCACGTAGAAATCCCAGGTAGAAAACTGTTAGAAAAATTAAGGTTTGTAATTTGATAAGTGTTTATAATCAACTTTTGTAAGAAATTATAAGATAAATTCAGCGTTTCAATCTTACTACCATTGCCATAATTGAGATATAGAGATTTGATACTGTTGAAACTAAGGTCTAAGTTGACTACGTTAGGCATATTTCCCAATTGGAACTCTTCAATGCTATTTTGACTAAGGTTTAGAACCTTCAAACTTCGAAAGGTTAATGTTACTAGGTTTGCAGTTTTTAGGTTTGAATTAAAAATAATAACTTCTTCCAAGTATAACCCGTTTCTGATCTCTGAAAAGAATTTTTAAACTCCAAAAGTATACACATACAATGTTTCAAATAGAAATGACATTTTAATTTATTTGGTGAAGACTTAATTTTCATCATTGTTTTAAAAATAAACTCGTTTATTTGAAAAATTTAAAGTAACATCCGCTGTCAGTTAACACCTTTGACCATTTTTCAGGCAAAGAATGTATCCAGTGGAAGACGAAATCGGGATCCTTTAAAAAATTACATTGAATGATTCAATTTTTTGACTTTGCAAGATTTAAAAGTGTGCTCTGCAAGCGAATGGTTCATGGAACCGAACAAGCAGAAGTCAGATGGTGAAATGTATGGTGAGTTTAGCAGGTAGAGTTAAACATCCAAATCATGTGTATTCAAAACTTCTTTTACTTGTAATGAAATTTGGTTTGGTGTTATCGTATTTTTGGGTATATTGTGGTCTCTTGAAAGGTATTGCTAAACTTAAATCGCATAATCGTTGTTCACCATTTACTGTTTCAAATGGTTTCAACAGATTCTAATACAAAATCCCCATTTCAAAGAAGTGTGTTGAAATTTGTTCAATGATTTGAACAATGAGCACACCCTGTGCAATTCGGTTGTCTTTAGAGGCGTCTAACTGATTATCTAATGGGAGATAAAATCCATGGTCGGGTAATTGTTCGTTCATTATTTTGTGTGTTTCGTTTTATTAACTTTATCTAATTGTTATTCATTGAAATATTTTTATTAACATTGATTTGATTATTTTCGTAGCTTTTTGACATTTGATAGTAGAGGTAACTATCTGACATTTGACCATTAATACAATCTTTTTACATTCGGTTATTGATTTATTTTTATAAATGATGGCAGAGATTGTGAGTAATTGTTAATTTATTTGAATTGGTGATTGACGATTGCATTATCTTTATGTTTATTATAAAACTGATTATTTTTTCTTTCATTAACACCAACCATTAGTGAAGGGAATGATAGCGACTAAAAGTTCGAATTCATATTGTACGTTATAAATTAACATTTATTATTATTATTATTATTATTATTATTATTATTATTATTATTATTATTATTATTATTATATTATTGTTATTATTTATTTATTTTATTTTTTTTTAATTTTCTTTTATTACTGTTGTTATTATTAATTGGTTTAAAGATTTTTAAAAGCACGCAAACACATAATAAATATTTATAATTTTCAAAAAATATAGAAAAACTAAATTGTTATAAAAATAAAGATTGAGAAAACAATTAGAATTTTTCAATTATTTTTACCAATATAAATTAACCAATGCAATTAAGACATTGTTTTTTACACCAACTTTAAAAAGAAAATTTATGATTTTTTTTAGTTAATTGAAATTTACTTAAAAACTAATTATAAAACATAAAAGAAGTAAAATATCTTTGTTTTAAATAATGGCAATTATTTTTCAATAAAAAATTTGATTATTTAAAGTTAATATAGTTATATAAATATTTTAAAATCTTCTAAAAAATGAAATATTAAAAGACTTTTTTGAATATTTTCATTTTTATCCTTACGTTTTGGAAATTAATTAATTTTTTATATTAATTAGACTAAATTTTATAATGACTTTGCATTAATTTTTGTTCAAACAAAGTAAGGACTGCAATATAAATATTGATTAAAAAAGAGCAAATTTAAGAATTTCCATATAATTTATTTATGATATCTATAATGAAAAATTTTCTGTCTTTACTTTTTATCTCTTTTAGTACACTTCTAAGGACATCACAGACAACCATTTGGTTACAAGCTTGGTTAAAAGCTTGATTACTAGAGGTATGATTGTAGACTTGATTATTATTTAGTTTTTATGTAATATAAATGAGTTAAACTTTTAGGCTACACGAACAGATGACCAAATTTTTCATGTAAGAGACCATTTAACATTTATATACATTTTTATATATGTAGATGTTTCCTTTTGGTACACTCTTGTAGAATACACAGTCATAACTGATTTAGAAAAGCGAGCTAAACTTTCTAAACTTGATTAAACACTGAAGGTTCTGAAGGAATCATAAGTTCATAAAGTGTAACTTAATATTAAAATTTTAAAGTTATTTTTCTCAATCTTACTTTGATTATTGGTTTTTGAAAAATTATTAAAAATCAGATAATTATAGTGAAAGAAATAATATTAATGAAAATGATAATAGTTATATTATTATTAATTAATTAATTAATATAATTAATGAGAAAGTTGTTTTTATTATTAGTTTAATACATTATTTAAGGATAAATAAATTAAAAATTATGTTTGTAAAAATAAATAGATAAAGATGAAATTATTTAAGTTAATTATTAAAATGTAAGAGCTTTTAGATAAATGATGGTGTCTTTAGCTTAATTGCTTATTGGCAGTAGGCTAAGAGAAGCCTATGAATGACAAGATAGATTATTAAGGTTGTCTACGAAAAGCCTTCCTCTGATAAATAACTTTGATAGAAACTTATAGGAAGTTATGAAGTACGAAATGACAAATGAACATTCCTATTCACATAATAAAAAGATAGAAGGACTAGTAGATACAATCTTATGAATTTTGAAAATTTAAAGAAATCAAAAAGCTTACCCTGCAATAAAGCCTTAGCATCTTGGACAAAACAATAATGCAAATAGAGATATTTGATTGCCGATTTGTAAGACCCAATGGACATCTTGATGAAGCTTTCTGATAAATCTCCGGTATATGATGCATTTTGAAGTCCTATAATATTCAGTTCACAAGTATTACACTTGGCTTTCTGTCTTCCGATAATTAAAAGAATAATATAAAAATAAAACTCTCTCATTAAGATTATATATTCAGGACCCTATTTGTCTCACTTATTCTAAAATAAATAAATAGTGAATTTCATACTCTTTGCACCTATGTAGTGAGAACAATCAATATTTATTAATTAGTCTCAACAGGAATCACTTATATCATGAGGGCACAATAATAGTAATGTGATAATTGTTAATTGTTTTGTGCGTTAATTTAACATTATTTATCCATAATATCTACGATATATAAACTAAAAAATATTTGACAACAATTATAACAAATAATATTGAAATAAAAACAAAAAGGCATAAGAATAATTTTTTGTTTTAATATTTTATTGTCAGATTATAAAATTTCTAAGTTTATGTAAAATTCATCGGAAGTAAAACAGTGATGAAATTTTCCTAAGTATAATCTTAAAAGTCTTGAATTCGAAGATTTAATCTCTTCAATCTTAAAAGGAAAATGTTTAATAAAAATTGGAAATTAATAATTTTGTTATAGTTTTATAAATATTCAATACATAGATGCTTTAAAATGCCATGGGTTGTAAAATTATAGAAAGAATAAAATGTTTTTTATATTTTTATTAAAAAAATTAAAAGTTTCATTTATTTAAATTTTTTCAGTATTTACCAATTGATCTATTTAAACAATATTCCAACAGTATTCGAGTGTTATAAAACCAAAATTCCTTTACGTAAACATAAAGTCTCCGTCAAAAGTCTGAACCCACCTTCAAAAAAATGTAAATTCCTATTGAACATTCGAAAAGACGTTTTAATTCCAAAAAATGTATATATTTAACATTTATATATTAAACATTTATCATGAATGAACATTATAAAAAAATTAATATTTTCTGATCTGTCCTTTTGCTTTAATGACTGCCGCAATACGATTAGGCATTGACTCAATTAAATGTTTTCAATAGTCAGGCGAGATTCATTTCTCCACACTTGATTAATTTTCATTTTTAGGTCATTAATTGATGTTGGATGGAGATTTGAGACTTTTTTCTTCAATTCGGACCAGCAGTTTTCAATTGGTTAGAGGTCAGGGGAATTTCCAGGGCATGGACAAAGTACCTCCATATTGTTAAGAGAGATAAATTCTTTCGGCCTTGGCTGTATGACAAGTGGCCCCACCATGCTTAAAGATTTTACCAGTTTCAATTGGCAGAAGATGTTGGTTTAATATGTCAATGTACTCCTTAGATCTAATAGTTGTACCTGCAGGAACAAAACATAGATTACCCACACTATCATATGACATTGATGACCAGACCATAACGGAAGGAGAATTTTTTACATTCTTGACAGTATATTTTGGATCAAACCTTGTGCCGTCAGGTCTCGTGATGCGTATAACATTAAGAGAGAATTGCTGGATCTTACATTCGTCTGAAAAAATAACCCTGTGCCAATCTGTGGGGTTCCAATTCTTATATTTGTTACAAAAGAGAAGGCGGTCTTTAACATTCTTTAAAGAAAGTCTCGGCTTTATTGCAGACCTTCTCGAGTGGAACGAGAAATCGTGTCTAAGCCGTCGAGAAATGGTAATCACACTTATTGGTGCATCTGGAGGAAGTTGTGATCTAATTTCAGTTGTTGGTGCAAAAGGCCGAGTACAGGACAACCGATGAATCAATCTATCAGTTTGAACTATTGTTAGTTTTGGCCTTCCACATCGTTGCTTGGACTTGAATGATTTATACAAGTCATATCGTTGAATTGAACGTCGAACAGCTCTCCTTGACACATTCTGCGAATAACCTTCATCGCACAATTTTATAATTTGAGCCCTTTTTTCAGCATATAATTCAGCCATTATTTTAAAAAAAGTATTTATTTGACAAGAATAATATTGATAATTATGCAATATTAATGAAAAAAAAATTGATATAGGTCAAAGTTATATAAATAACTATATCTAAATTGATGTCATGCTAATGGATAAATAATGAAATCAATTTAATTTTTGAAGGTGTGCTCAGATTTTTGACGGGGACTGTATAAATGAATACACTATTATTCATTATCCTTTAGATTTTAGTAAACTTAAAGGATGTAACAAAAATTTTGAGAAAAATAATGAAGCTATGAATTTTTGTTACACCTGTCATAAAATTATCTTTATTTTACTTAATTTCAAATCATTTCCTTCTAGAATTTTTTATCAATATTTCCGCTTCATATGAATGTGTTTTCAATCTTTCTAGTAATATTCGAGCCTTGGTTTTTTATTTTAAAGATTATATGAAAGTCAGATTCCCAAACTAATTTCCAAACAGATGGGAGATTAATGATGAAAACAACAAAAAATAATATTTTTTTATTATTTAACAGTTTTTGTATTATTTTTGTTCCATTTCATTCGTACATCGTTTTTAAACAATATTATAAATACGTTAAAATCACATATCAAAATGAGAACGAAAGAAGTATTAATAAAATTAATAGTATATATAAATGTAATGAAGAGGATATATTTGATAAGTTAGTATTATTTTTATGAGCATTCATAAATTAGATTTTAAAAATGAAGAAAAAAGTCATATAATATTAATGAAAAGTCACTTTCTGATTTGAGAACTTTGTAATATAATATTCGTGGTTTTGAAAAGATTTCTCAATTCAGATTTACACTTGGATTTTGTAAATCCTGTTTATCAATATTTCAAGAATCTTATTATTACTATTATATTATTATTTATATTATTATTTATATTATTATTATTATTCTTCTTCTCATTATTCTTATTATTATTATCATTCTTCTTATTATTATTCTTATTATTATTCTCATTATTATTC